>CM060951.1:95337297-95422297 GCA_030765055.1 Mantis religiosa
GAGAGAGAGAGAGAGAGAGAGATTGCCTCATATAATCCAATTGTTTACTTGTTCTATTCAATATTGATTTACTCTAATGCAAAAATTAAAGTGCATTTATATTTTAATGCTAAACGCTAGTTCTGTTACATACGGCATCACAGATGTTGAGCAATGATATATGCAATGAAATTATACTTGGAGAAGTAATTATGGGAATGAAACTTTCCATGTCTATATTCGCCAGTTTTGAGAAGTGAGGTAAACATAGAAAAAATAAAATTAAAATGCAATATCTTTAGATTACACAGTAAAGCGACAGATGTAAGGACACTAAAGTATAAAATTCCATTTACAGTTTTTATCAAACATTTTCTCCATGACTTAACTATACTGCATCTGTCGTAAGAAACACACTTTTTGTATTACTTTGCACCCACGGTTCACAAGCGTGACAGACGGCAGCGACACTTTTGCTCATGTGTTACACACCATACTATATTCAAGCAATTTGTGTGCACAAGAGTAGCTTACCAGTAGGTTTGGTTTTGTGGTTGTTGTTCGTGAAATTGCTCACAGGAACAGTGTGCTTCTTAGGACAGCAGGAGTATAATTAACTAATTAAATGGAACATCCAGCAACGTTTTTCTTCAATTTCAAGAGCAGGCCACATTCTTAATAAAAATATGAACATATAATATATCAATTCGGAGACAAAATCAAAAGGCATGATTATCACTGAAGTACCAGAAACAAGAAAAACTTTAATTATGAATCTCAATATTGTAAATGACACTTGCAGGTTTATGTATGCAAGTGAACAGTAGACCTTGAGAGGCTTTGAAAGATGAATGGAGGTAACCGAAATCAGATATTCAGATCTTTGGTGGGCTACACAAATGAACGAAAAACAAGTATAGATATACGAAAGAACTGAAACAGAAGAAGCTCAATAACGAAGTAAAGTAAACGAAAATATTCTGATGTCATTAAAGTAATAGCATCGGAAAGATATGTTTGTCAAATTTCTAGAAATGAAGAAATAAGAAGAAATTAGATATATTTTCGTTATTAAAAAGAGAAAAAGTTAAAGCCATTTGCAAAAACAAATAACTCTCGCATTCCATTACGGTCATGCAGATATAAGCCTTCTGGTTATAGAACAATATGAAGCCAATGCAAAGCTGGGAAGAAATATGACGCCGGAACTGCAGAAGTTTCCGAAACTATGAAGAGTTGATGAAGACATTAATCAAATGACGATCCTAGGGAAGACGTGATACTGGAAATCCCAGGATAAAATGGAGGGATTTTAAGGACAGTACGCGCCAATAACTTCAATTCTTGCGGCTAATAATGACGACTTTAGCAAATAGCAGTCTCTTCTTTCTGGCTCATTATTAGGAGTATTTTTGACTCCATGCAATTTCGAAGGCAGCACTCCTCGCTACAGCTAATGGGAAAACCCATCCCCTGGCTATTCAACTCAGGGAAAGAAACATCGTCCTCAATAGGGAAAATAGGATCACTCTCCACTGGATCATGGTAATGCAGGACTACACGGTAACGAAACAGCCAAATATCTCGCCAAGATTGCTGCCAGCTAAAGGACCACACTAGATTACAATCCAGTCCCTTAACCTGTAGTAAACAAATGCTAAAGATGGATTTGGAATTCCATCGATACCGTTTTTAATCCTACCTCGAAAAAATAAACATAAGAGCCTCGCCGTTATGTAGCTGCCCTGAAGAACCTCCACAGACTGCCCGACATGTGATGACAGAATGCATCCTGTGCTCAAGAGTTCGACCAGCTCTATTAAGTTCAGTCCACCTACCAGTGGCTTTGAAGATTCATTTCAACACAGTGAAGGTTGCATAATTCCTGAAGAGCACCTACCACACACTTGAATAAAAAGATATAAATTGTACAACAAATGTAAATATTCCGTGATATATCTAAAGGTGGAACACGGATTGTAAATAATTAGTTTAAAAGAAAATAAAGGGAGAACCTCCATAAACCTATTCTCGATCATCAGGTGGAGTTTCATTCCTAAAGAAAATCATATACACAAACAGTAGTCACACGTACCACACAGATTAACAAGAAAGTGTCAAGATTGGGTGTTTATCGCAATAGTAGAAGAGTTCTTCACGTGGTTTACATCAGTTAATTTTCACAAACATTATGGGTATACAAAGAAATGCTGTAAGTCAGTACACCAAATTTAACAACTGTTTTACGTCATATACTAAAATGCGACGTCTCAGTCAGTCGTATTTCAACTAGATTGCCACTAAAAATATTGCAATAAGAACTCAAAACACCTAAAAATGTGTCATTGTACATTTGTATTTGTTTCTACATATAGAAACACCTACAAGAAAAGTGGCATCCCTGTTCCTTCTATCTGGTATAAATTTTGACTCTTAAAATTCTTAGTCTAAGTTTGCCGCCTTTGTTCTCATAATAAAGGGAAACTTATGCCACCAAGTATCTAAACATTAATTATTTTTCTCAGTTATTACTTAAGATAAAGCTTCCAGGTAAAGATAGGTGCGTTCTTTTTATAATATACGTAATACACATAAAATATGATATTTACTCAACAAGTTTGTGTATTTAGGAAGTTCAGATTATTTTACTAACTATTCCATGTTTTAATTAATTTTTTATAAATCAATTTTATGGAATACACAGGTGCAAAGTAAAATGACAGTGAAAATTTAAGAGGTTTTTATCTTCGTAAAAGATAATTTCGCTTTCTTTAATATCTTATATAACTAAAATATCATTCACAGAAATAGTGCTGACAGTAAAAACAGAGAAAATAAGCGTGCATACATTTGTGGAATATAAACTATAGATTTCAGATATACAATTTATTTACCATTTATATTTTTACGAGGCATGTCCGTAAAATAAGGCTCCAAGGCACTGGAGCCGTGAGGAACGCTATTACGCGAGATTCGGCAACACTGGAGTTTAGCTTTGTTGCACCTTGGCTGGGCAGCCGTTTGCGATGGAGCTTCCTATCACTTCAGCCGCCAAATGTGAGTTGCGTGCAGTGATTCGTTTTTTGAGTGCCAAGGGCACTATTCCCACTGAAATTAATGTCAGTTATGCAAAGACTATGGGTCATAGTTTATGGACGTCAAAAACGTGCGAAAGTGGGTCAGAGAGCTCAAAGACGGACGTACAGACGTCCATGACTAACAGAGTTCTGGTCGGCCTTCGGTTTCAGCCGAAACAATTGCAAAAGTGGAGCAAGAAATGCTTAAAGATCGGCATGTGACAGTTTGCGAGCTGTGCGAACTTATCCCTGAAGTCAGTAAGACTACGATTGACAATATTTTTACCGAACATTTGCATTATCACATACCGCACATTCAACGGCTGATCTCCTGATCCAGTTCGGATGGGACATCCTCACCTATGCCCCCTACAGTTCAAACTTAGCACCTAGTGATTATCATCTGTTTCCTGAGTTGAAGTCACACCTGGGTGGAACACATTTCGAGACCGACGATGGCTTGATAAACAAGGTTGAGCGCTACCTGCGCAACTTGGCGGGAGAGTGCTATGACAGGGGTATACAAAAACTGCCACAGTGCGTGCAAAAGTGCATCGATCACAATGGTGATTACGTTGAAAAAAAAGCCTGTCCATCAATTTAACATTCATTGATATTGTACATGTTTTCTATATTATATAAAAATGGAGACCTTATTTTACGGACACCACTCGTATATCACTTATGTACTATTCTGTTCAAAAGCGTATAGAAGTTGGGCTTTCGTTTTCCTTTTTTCCCAGTAAAATAGCCCGGAACATGCAGTTTAAATTGCAGATGTAATAACACTTAAAATTTTATGCATTTAATACGATTATGCCTAAGATAATAAATCATGCAAAAAGGTAAAGAGGAAGTTCCAATAAATAGGACACACAAAAGGCTAAAAATGTAATTTAATTTTAACAATTTTTGCCATTTACTCTTTCCAGAAGCTTTACGATCTTTGTGTCGCAATAGCAAAACCTTGTTACTGTTTAACACGGACGTGTTCTGAAGGTAAGCTTCCAAGAAAATTGCATTTTGATCACGGCTTTTCACGATTTCTATTTGGGTGATTTATCGGATAGGACGGTCTCGTGCTGTAATTTAATTGAGTTACTCCTGAAGACCATAAATAGGATTGCATTTGCCTGCCCGACGCTCTAAATCAGTTACAGCTTTTATTTAATTTGCTTTTTCCATCACTCGTCCATCAATTTCTAACTGACCAAGGCAGTAAACGCCGAGAAAAGACTGGATGGGCTGTTAGTGATGATGCGATGAAGCTATTTATACTGTAAGGTATAGGAAATAGTGAAAGAAAATTTAATTTTTCTACTGACTGTCAAATTTACGCCTACGTCCTGAATATCGGCATTTACAGTTTTTACTGTAATTACTAATAAGTGCAACTTTCCTACGTATCTAAAATTGTTTTTGAAGTTGTGTTTATATTCCTTAAAAACTCCATTTGTTAATCAGTCTGAGAAACGCAGAAATGAAGTCTATTTTCGCTATATAATCCTGTTTTTTTGCTTTAAAATGTAGAAAATTTGCCATTCTAATAGAGAAAGCTGTCTACTAATAGTAAAAGTCTTATCAGAAAAGATAACTTTAGTTCTCCCGACTTTTTTATTTGGCAAATATTCGGGTTCAGTTTGGAACGTCAACAGTGAATGTTGAATGATTGAGATCTTATGACGTCAACTTGCAAATTAACAGAAACTTCTACAACCATTTCATAAAGAAGAATATTCATCATATGAATTGCATTTTCCAGCGCATTTATTGACTCAAGTAGAGAATTTCCAGCTTCTTGATGGTTTCCGGAATATACTTGCAGCGAAATTATGACGAATTCCAATGAAATCACATTCAGACACTACTCGTAAGGAACTTTGAACTTCTGAATGTTACTGTCATGATTATTACTTCCATATTCCCACCCTCCTTTCCTTTCTCTCCATGCACGCCAGAAACTGTCTATTTTCTCTTCATATTTGAACATTTATGTTTGAAAAGCAATAAGACATCAGAGCAATGCATTTTTCTCGTCTAAAGCCTTTATTATTTTTGGGGTTCCTTCACTGGCATACAGCAAAATTTCATATATTCTCATTATATGTATTAATCAGTTGTTTATATTCTTATTTATTTCATATTTGTCAACCCTTCTTAACACTTCCTCGTTTGTTATGCTTTCCTTCCACCGAATATTCATTTTCTTCCAGCACCACGTCCCATAGCCCTCTAAGATAGTTTTTCCATTTTCCCCAGTGTCCCTGATTCACCTTCATATGAAGCTCCACTCTTAGCGGGGTATTCCAGAAATTTCCTTCTAGCTGCAAATGGAATTTTCTTGTCGGTAGAGTACCCTTTTTGTAGAAAGTGGTTTTCTCATTGCAATTCATTCGGCGATTTCTTTGTACAGTGAGCATTTGATGCACTGTTCGTCCATGATTAAATTAAATTACAAGCTGAGATAATAGATAATATCAAAAAGAAGAGGAGCCACCGAAAGTTAACAAATTCAGCCAAATTAACAAAAAGTTGGAGAGTGGAGTTCTCATAGTGATATGGACCTGCCGTAAAGGCATAAGTTTTGCCGCAAAAGAGAGACTTAGAGATAAAGTGAAGTAAACAGATAAGGCACATATAACTAAGGATTGAAAGTATGTTGTACAAGTATATAACTTTCTGGAATGAAATATACAAGTAATCGATATCACAGAAAAAGCGAAGAGTAAACAATTACAATGCCTATAAGAAAAATTTATTTAATAAGTATGGTGCAAATATTAAATTTGTCTTATATACAGAATCTTCCTGTTACGTGTAGCTCTTAGAGCTACAGAACGCAAACATCAGTCATATTTTTTGTACTAATTTTGTCTTTCTTAAGCATTACAAATGCATCCAGTAATTCATACTGTGACTTTGTGTTATATCCCACTTCTGACGCCAGTGTGACTTTGTGGGTTCGTGAAATGAAAAGTCCAATTACACCACTCAACAATGTTCTTTATTTCCACCGACTTACAGTTTAACACTTGCCAATTACACAGAAATACGTAATGCACACAATTACAATTTACCCGTTCGTCCGTTACAATTTCCTTGTACTCGCGATTACATAAACTCCGATACTCATTCCAGTTACGTACAGCCTTCCGTACCACAATCCTTTCGTTCATTAACACGTCACTGACTAACTCTTACACCAAGAACTGCGACTGTCTTCTCGCTCACACTCACTAACCAACTGATTGACCAACACAACCACAACTGAACTGACTACACCAAAACCAACTCAACAACTGACTCACACTGTCTGTCTGTAACCCTCTTTATAGGAATATCGCCGGTTTCTGGTGTTTACACGATTGTTCTGGTAACAGAAAGATCGAGAACCAGGTGGAAGGAAAACAGACGCACAATTATGTTTCTTTCCGACCGCTGGCTGTCACCACTATAAGACAAACGAGGGAAAGGCGTGGCTAACCGAGCCTCCCCTGTCTTCCGTTGCCAGCTGCTCACAGGGTGTTTCAGCGCTCCCCGTTACACTGCTCCCTTCTCAAAGCTGTTCGCCCTCGAACAGCCCCATCGTAGCGTGCGAGGCGGTCCAGGTGTACCACCAGCATCTGCTCGGAGTCTCAGCCAGAAGTAGCGCTGCCGTAGTTTGTGAATCATTCGGTTCGCTCCCAGGTGTCCTCCTGAAGTACCGGCGTGCACTTCCTCCAAGACTTCCGGGACCTTGCTCCGGGGAAGTACCAACTGTCCTCTCTGCGCCTTCCCATCGGGTGACTCCCATACCCGGAACAGCACGCCCACTCTGGTCTCCAACGAGTCCCATTGGGCCCAGTGCGACTTGTAGGTGGCGCTCCTCGGTGCGATGTCCTCCCAGGTCGGTCTCGTCCCTGCGTCCACTTCCCTCAAGAGTGGCCCCAAGTCTGCGTCCGCCAGCTGCTCCCTCCTCAGGCCTGCGCTATCCCAGCCTTCAGCAGGCACTGCCACAACTACTCGGGCTGCTGCGGCACGCTCCTTCTCTTCCACTCTTGCGCGCTCATGGCCGTCCTGGATCTGCGGTAGGACACCTCCAATGCAATGGTCGCTGGCGTCGGTGTCCACAATGAAGGCGCCACCCGGTTGTGGGAAACCCAAAATTGAAGCACTGCACAGGGTCCCCTTCGGGTGCTGGAACGCTTCTTCGGCGTCCTCCGTCCACACATAAGGCCGGTTTTCCTCCGTCAGGCGGGTGAGGGGTGTTGCGATGTTGTCGGCCTTTTCCTCTAAATCATTAAGGCGGTCGTCTACTTGACCCTTCCGTTTGCCCAGGTTCGCGACGTCATCCCCCACGCCGGCCAACCGTTCCTCAAACTTGGCGGCGAGAGCCTCGTTCTCCACCTTCATTTCGGTAGCCGGACCGTCATTCGCTGCTCTCATTTCCGTGGTTAACTCGGCCTTCACTTGTTCCATCTTCTCGGCGATGTTGTCCCTAGCCGTCCTGATTAGTTTCAGTTCCGCGGCCAGGTTATTTCTAGTCTCCAGCTTCTCTGTTAATTCGGCCTGCATTTCTTCCATCTTTGCGGCCAGGTTGTTATTTGCCGCTTCTATTTCCGTTGTTAATTCGGCCTTCATTTCTTCCATCTTCCCGATTAGTTCGGCCTTCATTTCCATCATCTTCTCCAAAAATTTTTCCAATGCCGCGTCCATGGTTGTAATTTTCGGTGATGTTATCTTCCCGCTTCCTGACACCAGTGTGACTTTGTGTTATATCCCACTTCTGACGCCAGTGTGACTTTGTGGGTTCGTGAAATGAAAAGTCCAATTACACCACTCAACAATGTTCTTTATTTCCACCGACTTACAGTTTAACACTTGCCAATTACACAGAAATACGTAATGCACACAATTACAATTTACCCGTTCGTCCGTTACAATTTCCTTGTACTCGCGATTACATAAACTCCGATACTCATACCAGTTACGTACAGCCTTCCGTTCCACAATCCTTTCGTTCATTAACACGTCACTGACTAACTCTTACACCAAGAACTGCGACTGTCTTCTCGCTCACACTCACTAACCAACTGATTGACCAACACAACCACAACTGAACTGACTACACCAAAACCAACTCAACAACTGACTCACACTGTCTGTCTGTAACCCTCTTTATAGGAATATCGCCGGTTTCTGGTGTTTACACGATTGTTCTGGTAACAGAAAGATCGAGAACCAGGTGGAAGGAAAACAGACGCACAATTATGTTTCTTTCCGACCGCTGGCTGTCACCACTATAAGACAAACGAGGGAAAGGCGTGGCTAACCGAGCCTCCCCTGTCTTCCGTTGCCAGCTGCTCACAGGGTGTTTCAGCGCTCCCCGTTACAATACCTATGCTGACATTAAAACACCAGAATATGAGTATAATGTAAAAAAATAGTAATGCTGAGCTTTCAAATTCAGCAGTGGGTCCGTAATGGACCACGGAACACACGTGAATAACAGAAGCTACAATTTACGTCAAAACGACTATATCATATTTTCAAATAACAGACTTAAGGTATAAATAGGTACACACTTAATTCATTTTATTGTAGTAACATATATACACGTTTCCCCAACTGATCTTACTTCTTCACAAAACAACCAGCACCTAGTAGTTCAAATGGAAATTTCATAGTCACAGAGGAGATAGCAGACACCTTCAACTTCAAGATATCAACTTCAACTGTGATAGGTACAACTCACATTCCAGAAATGAAGTCCACACGCATTTGGCATCAGGAATATTGATCTACCGTACCACTCCGAAGAAAACTACACCCAGAAATTTTAAGTTCTTTGGAAGAATCTCTAGCTTCTCATTATGGGTATCTTTTGCCTCTTTTCTATATCTTTTAGTAATGTTACTTAAGCTTTCAAAAGTGCTATGAACATTACGGTCCATTTAGCTTAAATACAGCATTTGGTTCAATATATGTTTTATCTTTTAAGTCTTCTCTTATAACTATATCGTAAGTAATGACTATTAATGAAAAATAATTTTTGTCATTCTTACTCTACTTCGTTATAAAGATTTAGTTCTCACGAAAGAATGCTTTTTAATATTAACTGATACCTTTTCCAGTTTCATTTTTAAAGCTCTTGAATATACTAAAGGAGAACTTGGAATCTATGTGACCAAATCTCATCATCTCACATCCTAAACAATTGATATTTGACGTTTTGTCTTAATAGTTTGGTTCTTTCTCCAAAGTTGATTCTATATTATTATTTCTGTGTCACCTTCAACATTATTCATTAATTTGTACTACCTTTCTGTATATTGAAAAGATGAATTTGAATTTTGTGCAGATGTTTTGGTAAAAGTAATCCTCCTTTTCTCTTTGTTTACAGGTTATGGCAAAGCAGAGGGCTAGTTCTTCCCCGTAATTCTCGGGCGTCTGGTTATGACGTCACAACTGACGAGTGCCCGTGAAACGCCACTCCACACTCTTCTTCTTCCTACCCAGCATTTCTACTTCCTGCTCCTTCTTACCCGCCCCACTTCAACCCTCCTTGTGTTTCTCTTCATCACGTCTCACCTCTCTCCCACAGCTACGGTTCTTGCAAAATCCTTCTCCTCACACGTAACCATGGTGGGTTCATCTCTAAACGAAACAATAGCCTCGTTTAACTTCTTCTCACCTTTGAGAGATTCACAGACACTCTCTCAAGAAGCATCGCACACGACTATCCTCAACCCGAAAACTGAAGTACCAGAAACAGGGATGAAATGGTTAACTAGGCAGCTGTTGGAAAACCCAAACAGCTACACTACTGCATATTCGAACGCTTGCCACGAAGATATATTAACTACTGAGGCTGTTGTACATCCAAGCATAGATGGCACATTCGATTTCGACTCTCCACCATTATATATCTCTGAAACCGCAAAAGAACCAGCCCCTAGTAGTTCAAATGGAAATTGCATAGTCACAGCCGAAATAGCAGAACCTTCAACTGTGATAAGTTCAACTCACATTCCAGAAATGAAGTCCACATACATTTGGCATCAGGAATATTCATCTACCTTACCAGTCCGAAGAGAACCACACCCAGAAATTTTAAGTTCTTTGGAAGAACCTCTAGCTTCTCATTATGGGCATCTTTTGCCTTCTTTTCAGACCACTCCTTTGTTCGAAACTGAATTTGCTACGGTAACTTGGAATGATGACCCTCTTTCTTCTGCGGCATTCAAAGGCACCGTGTTACCTTTGGCCAATTTTTCACCAACGTCTTCGGAAACTTTAATGAAGGATTCTTCTCCTTCACATAGTCATACCTACCAAACCTTTCCAAAAAAGCGAAAGACGTATTCTTCATTGATTCCATTTGTATCTTATAATCCTGAGAGGGTTAAGAAATCCTTCAACACAAATTTCGCAAATTCCTCAGAAGGTTTCCTCCATAGCGTTTTTACTAAGGATGCCACAAACAACCCAATCTTTCCAGTGGTTCATCAAAGTATTAGTTCCACCTCTTACTCAAATGGTATCATCAAACCCGAAGAATTGTCATATGTACCTACCAAAATAAGTTTGCTGAACACCACAACCTCTGTTTCCGCAACAGTTCTTCCATGTCCTCAGCAAACTATCCTGAGCTCGAGGCATTGCTTTTCGCATAACAAAGAAGAAACACAGTCTAAATCCTTCCGCAGTTCCCCACTTAACTATCTAATAGATACTCATGACAACTCAACAAGGAAATCTATGTTGGCGGAACGGTCGGCTTCAATGAGAGAGTTTAAACCAATTCGGAAGGCCTTCACTGGGAAGCGGATAACTCTTTTGGGTTTGTTTGAGATGACCACTAGGGCGGGAGAACGGAGTGAAGGTCGGAGCGAACTTGCTGCAGCCAAGATGGCCATCAGTCATATAAACGAGCAAGAAATTCTCCCCGGATACCAACTGGAGCTGCTGACCAACGACACAAAGGTAAGTATACATTTTTTATCTGCTCTTTATTAAGCTCTTTCAGTACTAGCGTCCGGTAACTATAGAATGTTCTCATTTCTCTTAACCAGGATATAGGAATAAAAGAAGCAAATTGTATTTCGGTATAGATCAGCACAGTTTCATTATTCGGAACAATAATTAGAGCACCAATTTACAGGATTGGAATTAATGGAATTAATGTGGAATTGATAACGTATGCAACAAAAAATTTTAAAATACGACTACCACATTTTCAAATGCTTGTTGGTCCAGCCTACAGATACCATAAGAATGGAACATGGCTGTAATAAAGCCAATATTTTAAAAAAGAGACAGCAATTAATGTAAAAATTATAAAGGAAACAGTCTCTTAAGTACAAGCTATAAAATATTAGCAAAGATTTTAGCAAATAGATTAAATATAATAACTGAATCACTACTCAATAGTGAACAACACGGACTCAGGCAAGGCAGATCCTGTGGTGATTACGTCTTAACAATAAAACAAATAATACAAAAGAGATGAGAATTTAATTTAGAGACCCATATATTATTTGACGATTACGTAAAAGCATTTGACAAAGCTATACGGCTAAACCTTTGGAATATAATGACTGAAAACGGATATCATAAACACTTAAATTTAATGATAAATAAAATGTACGAAGGGGCCTGTATTAGCATGGATAATGGTTTTAAGACAGAAACTATCACCCTAGGTGTAAGACAGGGCTGCCCAATGTTGCCAACGCTTTTTAATATTTATATCGATGCAGCAGTTACCGAATGAGATTTTAAGTCAGGTCGTACAATCTTAAATACAGATGGTCAGGTCATTCTGGCAGATACTGAAGACAGATTACAAGTAACTTTGTACCCACTGGACAAAACATTGTCAAAGTATAATTTTATCATTTCAGTAGAGAACATGAAAATGATGGATTTTATTGGTAAACACCCAAAACGGTTCAAAATGCTCCTCAAAATCAAAATACTGGAACAAGTTAAATATTTTAATTACTTAGGATGTAATATTTCCTATGAATGTGACAGAGATTTAACACAAAATATCTATAAATTTCAAAACATATGTGGCACTAAAAAATGAACATTGAAAAACAAAACAAGAAGAGACACCATATTAAAACTTTGGCAGTGCCTGTTATATCTTATGGAACCGAGATCTGGACTTTGAACAGAACCGATAAAAGAATATTTGAAACGGCTGAAATGAAATTTTTGAGGTACGTAGCTAGCTGTAGTCTTAAAGATCACATTAAAAGTGAAACGATAAGAGAACAACTATAAATATTTACTTTAAATGACAAACTCAGGAAGTACAAACTGAAATGGCAAGATCTTCTCTCTGGAATGCCAGAAGAAAGAGTCACCAAACAGGACTTGCAGTATAAGCCAGTTGGTATTAGAGATGTTCTACGGAGACGCTGGAAAGATGCCTTTTGAGCCGAAACTGGCCTATCTGGCCTATCTTGAAGGTTGATGATGATGATGGTGATGATGATGATGATGATGATGATGATGATGATGATGATGATGATGATGATGATGATGATGATGATGATGATGACCAATTTACATTACAAGATTTCTCAAGAAAGGGTCAATCCTTTATGAGTATTAAAAAAGTTTAATTCTAATAGCGCTGGAAAGATGCCTTTTGAGCCGAAACTGGCCTATCTGGCCTATCTTGAAGGTTGATGATGATGATGATGGTGATGATGATGATGATGATGATGATGATGATGATGATGATGATGATGATGATGATGATGATGATGATGATGATGATGATGACCAATTTACATTACAAGATTTCTCAAGAAAGGGTCAATCCTTTATGAGTATTAAAAAAGTTTAATTCTAATAGCGCCAGTAGGTTTTCGACGAGTAACAAGTAGAGCTGAGAAAAGTATTTTTGAATTACTGTTCCGAACGTTTCAGCTCCAAAAGGATACCAGGCTCTAAATAACCATTACAGAATAAAACCAAGTATGTCAACAAATTTTTACCACATAAACATAGCCTTTTCCCCCCCTTTTTTTTCTTTTTATTCTATATTATTTTTTAATTTTTTTTATTTATTTATTTATTTTTTTTATTTTTTTTTTTATTTTTTTTTCATGGTTTTTTATATTTTTTTGTTTATTTATTTAAGACGGGAATGGGTACCGGGTAATAATTTTTTTTCCCCTTGTTTTATTGGCTTGTACTGTGAGACAAATGAAGGGTGTTATTTGTTTAGATGGTTCTTAGATCTGCATTTGTTCCAAATGATAAATGTATGGCTCCAGAGAACGTAATGTTTTCTTCCGTATAGAGGTCCATCTCTGCTCTTTCAAAAATATACGTAGGTGCTTTCCCAACTCATTGGATCCTCGCCTTACTTTTATCAGCCAATGTAGTGCACCAGCAACCAACCACACAGCAAAATTGTGAAATTTCTTGTCCTTGAAACGAAACTCCAGTTGTACCAGCTGTGGTACCGAACGTAAGTATTCTTCTGGACGAAGTTTATGTAATGTGTCTTGGATGGAGGTCCATATCAAGTTAGCCCGCTGACAGTTGTACAAGCGATGTTCAAGTGTATCCTCTTCCACACATACGCCACAGATCTTCGAATTCACTCTCCCGTGACGCCACATCTTTTCTGCAGTTGGAACCGTTTCATTAACCACTTCATAAACCGTTTCTCTCCATATCGACGGAAGGTTACAGTTGCTTGCATTGGCCCAAACGCATTTCCAGTCACGACTGTATTTTGTTTCTACATTGGGTCGTTGAATACCTGGCTTCGTCAAGTGACGATAGAGGTTCTTGGTAGTCAGAAAATCCTCCAGTCGCTCCCCAGAATTTTCAAGAGCACGAAGCTTGGCAACCAAACTATTAAATTCCCGTGTAGGTCTCTCCACGGTATGTAACTGGTCATACCAAAACTTCTTGTCAATCGGAGACTCGCTGCTAAGTAACGAGGACAATCCTCTCTTTCCCAACAGCGCCATACACTTGTTGTCAACATCCACTAGACCACAACCACCTTGCTTTAGAGGAAGACGCAATTGCGGGCGAGCAACTCGATATGCTTTCCCCGTCCACAGGAAGTATCCGAGCAGAGTCTCAAAACGTTGGGCGAACTGCTTAGGGAGCGGCAAAATCTGCGCTACATACCACAGTTTACTCAAGGCATATGTATGGATGTACCAGACGCGTTGCAACAGCGTTAGATTTCGAGAGCGATCTTCATGTAAGTTAAAACGTAGCGCGTTGATCCTCTGGGTCCAATTAAGGGAAATCATTTCTGATATGTTAGAGGTAAATATAACCCCTAGTATAGTGGTCTGTGGAACCACTTTCATATGCAGCAAAGTTGGTGGATGTTCCCAGGTACCTAGTGGAAGGATTTCTGATTTGTGGGCGTTGAGCTGAGCTCCCGAAAGTTAATTGTAAGTCACAATCGCCGTGGCTATCTCCTCCATATCCTGGTGATCTTTGGCCAAAACCGTCACGTCATCCGCGTAAGCCATTACTTTAAGGCGTTCCCCAGCTATATTTAAGCCTTGCAATCTATCTTGTAGCATCTGGAGTAATGGATTGAGAGTCAAGGCAAACAGTCCCATAGATAAGGGACACCCCTGCCTGACTGATTGTCGTATTGGAATAGGTGTCGACAAAAAGCCGTTACAAAGTATTCTTGACGACGCTTGGCGATAAAGCCCTTGAATCGCCGCTACCATTTGTTGAGGTACCCCAGCTGCGCGCAAACACCGCCAGATATACCAGTGCTGAACTCCATCAAAAGCTCTATGAAAATCCAGATTAACTAATGCCAAGGAGCTATGGTGCTGCTCAAGATGGACGACCACATCTCTTAATTCCGTAAGGGCACCAATAATGTTCTTGCGTTGAAGAGCTGTTTGATTAACATGGAGCACCTCATCAAATGCTGGTTTTAGTCTGCTGGCCAAAAGCTTCGCAAAGATTTCGTAATCTGAATTAAGCAGTGTTATTGGGCGAAAGTCCATCGCTGCCTGAGGGCAGTGTTTCCGCGGGAGTAAAATTATAATTCCATCCGCGAAATGTTCTGGAAACCAGCCTCCATCCCATAATTCCTGTAACACTGCAACAAACTCATCCTTAATTATCGGCCAGAATGCAAGATAAAATTCATAAGAAAGACCATCCGGGCCAGGCGCCGTATTGCGTTTCAAATGTTGCACCACTTGATGTACTTCTCGTTCCGTAATGGGACCTTGTAGATTCTCCTCCGTGGACTGACTAATGTGAGCCACGGGGCTACTCAGGGTCGCCGCGCTAACCATGGGTTCCGCTTGAGCCTCGCCAAATAGGCGCTGGTATTCCTCCTGAAGATAAGGCAATAGCTGGCGTGTCTCGTGTAACACCACACCAGTAGCAGCGTCAGTGAGTGATGAAATGTACTTGGCCTGTCCATGAGAGCGTGCCTTGGCCAATGAATAAAACGAGGCTTGTTCATCGGAGAGAACGTGCGACAAGGGGGACCGAATGGCGCAACCCTGCAGCATTTGATCTTGTTTGCTTTTAATTATTTCCTTTATTCTCCTGATAGCCGGAGCGACCTCGGCACCTCGATTCTGCTGCTCATGTAGATTCCAAAGCACCTCATTGTAAAATTGCATCACCTCTCTTCTTTCACGGGCCTTCTCAAAACTAATTGTTTTGAAGAATGCTTTGATGGCCGGTTTTGCCGTAACGGCCCACCATTCTGATTTACGGTAGGCACGGTGATACGAGGGTTTTAAAGCTGCCCATCTTGTAGCAAAATGCAATCGACAGTCCTCATCCTGAAATAGGGTTGAATTGATTTTCCAGTAACTCCTTCCAGTATCTAGACTAGGAGCCGTGAGTTTTAGAGCACACGTCACGGCGTGGTGGTCACTAAAGGCAACGGGATGAACCTCAATGCGCTGGAAATGGGGAACCAAGGTGTCAGATAAATAAAAACGATCCAGTCGGGATGCAGAGGCGCCTCGGAAAAAGGTAAATTGCACCGAATTACCATGCTGCAGCTCCCAGGCATCACGTAGATGTAATTGCGTCACTAACTGCAGAAGCATTGGGCTGAGATTGGCAGCGCCTTTCTGATCCTTAGCCTGAAGCGTACAGTTGAAATCCCCTGCAATAATACACTCCTTACCGGAAAGTAGATGGGCTGTCAACGCCTGTTGAAAGAACTGCTCACGTTCCTGTCGTCGATTGGAACCGGAAGGAGCATAAACGTTAATCAGAGCAATGTTATCCAGCACAGCCGATACGACGCTCCCGATGGATGTAATTGAAAGTCAGAACACTGGATACCACGGCGATAGAGTAGGGCAGTGCCTCTGCCTTCTGGGCCCAAGTTAACCACATGATTATAATTATACAGGGCTGACAAATTATGCGTATTAACCTCCTGCAAGAAACACACGTCCACGTCATGCGTCGTGAGGAACTGGTGTAACAATTTTTGATTTCGTAGATTTCTAATGCCGTTAACATTGACAGTAGCCAATATTTGAATACGAGGTAGCGTAGTCATGAGACTCCAGAAATACAAGGCAGGGAGAAACCAGTGCAGGGGTATGATAATGGTTCGGACAACTATTGAGAAATTGAAACTTTAGCTAGCGCGTCCGGTGGTTTGAGACGAGGGTCTCTGGAAGCGAGCACTACTCGAGGTTGTCCAGGACTACCAGTTGCGTCTACTGTCACAGACACTGATTGCAATGCATCTCCCGGAACCTTCCCTGACACTACCTCCATTGCAGATTTATCACCGTCTTCTAGAGTCGACTCATCAGCGCTCGACATCGACGGGGCGTCCTGCGTGACTGAAGCACTCCATTCTCCAGCAGACTGGGCGGTTTTCGACTTCTTGGCTTTCTTTCGTGAATTGGTCCCCGAAGATATATGGGTAGGCTGGGGGGCGGTCGCAGCACCAATTTTACGCTTCTCCGTCACAAGAACTCCCGCCTCCGTACAATCGGGCGACGTCACCTCCTCACGGCAGTCCTCGGACCCCGTTGGTTTCGGATCCATTTGTGGTTGACTGTCTACTATGACGGCGGACACAGGGGACATCTGTGTTGCTTGTGGCAGCTCCTGCGACTGGATTACACTCTCTTGTACTGCAATTTCTTTTTGTGTTTCCTGGGGCTCCCTGCACAGAAGTGATGGTACAGGTAAGACCGTCTTTCTATTGGGACAGTTCTCTTTGACGTGAGTGGGTTCCCCACATACATAGCAGGTTTTCACTTGACCAGCACAGCTCACTGTAACACGATAGCCCACAACCATAATGGTGTTAGGAATCGTAGTTTTCAGAGCCATTTTCACAGCACGAACACCAGTATTCACAGGTATTTTATACGCATTGCCCCATTGCTCTCTCCGAACTTCATACACTTTGCCATACTGTTCCAATTTTTGTCGTATTACCTCGTTCGGTATCTCCGGCGGTAGATCAAACACACGCACCGTGGTGGTATTGCATGTGGCCCTTTCGACTGTAACTGTTGTACGCTCTCCGTTCGCATACGTAAACACCGCGGTACCAGCAAACTTCTCTAACAGCCTTTCCAGTAGAATCACCGAAATGAGCTTTATATAAATTGCTCGATCCCGCGCAATTAACTGCAGCGTATCCACCTGGTCAGCAGTAAGCTTCAAGGTATCTGCAACAAATTCATGAACTTCTAATGCCGTTGGCCTCGTCGCAGTGATCTCAAATTTCACTCGCAGTGTATTTATTCTGCCGTAGATTTCCATGCTAACAGTAGCACTATTACCGTATGAACACAAAAACAAAATCCGGCCTCAGGCTTCAGGCACGCTGAGGCACCAAGGAACGAATAACAAGAAATAAAATAACTGAGAGTCGTTGAGAACAAAAGCCGTAATTCGACCGCTGAACCTCACACCGCACAGCAGGCAAAACAGCGTCACCGTATCGCGTGGTAGGCACGACCTTTACTGCCCGGCAGCTCACGGCCGACTGACTTAAGAACTAATTACTGCACTTACCCGAGTTAAGTGAACATTTTTTTCTAGTTGATTTTAAGAACTGACTTAGCTTTTATTGCAATTCCTCAGCTCATTATTATATCGACCTTAGCTCATTTTCATATTAAATTTCAATGTTCCTTTCAGGTTCACTGCATCCGCACCGCAACAGTTGCTATCACATAGGTGTCAGCGCATCATACTTAGTTTTATAGTTCTAAAAGACCGAATAACGACAAATAATTATAACGATTAACTACACTTTATCGCAGTTATCGTTTTACTTAAAGCATTACTGACAAAAAATAGTATTCTAACCTAAATAAGGGCTTATATACCTATACCAAAAATTGCTTCAAACAATAAATTTTTATGTAATGTGACAATGATACAAAATTCGCATTAAATTTATTTATTTTCACCAAAATCGTTAGTGCAATGCTAACTTAGAGTTACTTTCTTTTTTAAATACATTCAGAAATTCAAAAAGTCTCCTTGGTGTTTCTTTATTTTTATTTCAGCACGCAAGAACTTGCGCGGCCAGTAATCTCTCTGACGTGCACATAGGTTTCTCCTCTCTCACGGAATGGCATTCCGACTCTGGAAACAACTTCAAAATTCGCACGTAAACTGCTTCACTGCCTGTTACACTTTTCGCCGATTCCTCACCAAAGAGTGGCATTTACTGACACGTGAACTGTTCTCTGCACCGTTCCAACTACTCACCATCGAGTTTGAATCGTACCGTACTTCTCTGCACAACTCAATTGACAGACTGATCCATCTACTGCTTCACTGCACCGACTGTTCACCACGTAGCCTTAACTTCGACTTAACTCGAAGCTCGAAACTCAACTTGCTTCTAACTTTAAGCGAATCGCTTCAACTCGTGGCAGTGTCTAAGGCTCGCCCTCTCCCGCCCCAGCAGGCAACAGACAACAGAGCTCGTTTATTGTCCAGCTCATAGTCGCCCCCCCCCCCACAACAGACGGCAATGACGGCAACATGAGAGACCATTTTCAGTCCAATAGATCACAATCATTGTGACTTATACTACATAAATCGATAGATCTGAATGTGTTGTTAAATGAATACGCTTACAGCTATAAATAGTAGAGTTCAATTGGCTATTATATTTGTTATGTATGTTTCCCCTATTTTTTTTCATTACATTACTCACAACGCCTCAATGTCGAAGTCTTTCTTAGTTAACAACAGCCACTTTTATTTCTGGGATGGAGAACTATCTCCATTCAAGGGATTTTTGAAAATTGATAACTTGGAAAATTTTTGAATGAGGCAGACTCAAACTCGACCTTTTAAAGGAATAAGCCTGTAAGACTTACCATTCCAAACTTCTTTACTCAAAAAACAACTCTAAATATGAATTAGGGACGAAAGTTTCTTGCGAAAGAAATCTCGTTTGTTGTGAGTTGAGATTCCATGTAAGATGAGAGGATAACTCCAAATCAGATGTTACCACAATCTTTACAAAATTGATATTTTAACTTTTTACATTACTTCTAAGATTTGATGTAACAGTTTTATACGCTTTTCACTTATTTTATTTTCCGGTCACCTAGTTCACAAATAATTTATTTAGGTCTTTCCTATATGGTTGTACCTATGACTAAAAATTTATGCTTAAAAAACAGGTGTTCATATAAATAAAACGAGCACATTCGACTTTAAAACAGCTTTGTATATAACAGCAGAATCTTGGACTTGCAAAGTTGAAAATCTGATCAATGTAAAGAATGCTGTAACCTAGTTTTGACTCTTATGATTTACTAAAGACCTTGAGAATACCCACAAATAATACAGGTAAAAATGTACGCTAAACATAATGAAAAAGTAGATGGAAAAGAATAGCAAAAATATAAGCTATGAAATCTTACATATCAATTTATATCAACTGCAAAAAAGTAAAGCTTAGTAAATACATTTAAGTTTTATTTATTCACAATGATGTGTAATGTATATAAAATGGGAGCATAATTGTTTTGTAGTAGACTAGTAAATAAATGAGTAGTGAAAATCGAATGAAATGTATTGTTTGGAAAGTGATTAATAAGTAGCCGAAAGAAATTACAATACCTTATGTAAATGATATGAAAGATAAGAAAAAATAAATAGCTTAGGCAGAGGACTAAGCAGATATAGCACTTACCTAAGGGGTAAATAGATACTTGAGTCTTAGGTATGCATTATGAGAGGAAAATGGTTTAAGTATTGGAGATGGCTTTGAACAGAACTGAAAAGCCAAGTTAAGAGCAATAAGGTTAACTATTTTAATTTCAACAGAGATTGAAACTTTCTGTTTTGATAGAATGGTAAGTAATGCAAATTGATTAGAGGGTAAGGGGAAAGGATGAGTACTATAGGGGGGATATAGAGTTTGATTTACAAATAATATGTTTGCATTTTCTCAGGTCTTATAAGATATATAAGCAGTTATGTGTGAAGAATGAGTGAAATATTTGGGCTGTATTCTATTTTATATGAGCATTGGCACATTTGATCCGTACCATATGAGGATGAAAAGTGTTTTAAGACCAATAAATATTCTACTCATAGCATCATACCTATCCCAAAGTTTTAAAATTCAGTATCAAATAATAAGTAAAGTGTGTGTAAACTTTGAGATTCATTTCTTTCTTTATTTACAATATAAATAACAATTGCATCGGACTTTAAGCGGGCTTTGCACGCCAGCTATTTCAACTTGCAGCAGCGCTATTACTTACTTCTTCACAAACCTCCAAGAGCGAATCTCTGCAAGGTATGCACAATACCCATAAGTTTCAGTCCTGGAAGAGGTATCATTTCCTAAGCCGATAACGCATTTCATTTCTTTGATAACCAGAGGCATGGTTCTAGGACATCGATTATTCATGAGATGTCGGACAAGAAAAGAGCGACGATATAATACAGATATGACACGTTTTGGCCGATATCTCGGAGCAAGTAGGACGGAAATAGCTGTAAAATCCCTTCCGAGATATACTTGAGTTTCATTCTAGCATGCTAGGACATCAAATATCATCTTGGGTCTTTGTCATCTCTTTCCTTGTTTAGCCGCCGGCGTTCGATGTGTATATGCATTTCACTGAAAGGCGTCTTTCTGGCTTATACTGAAGTCGATAAACGTAATATATTCTGCTTCAGTACACGCGATAGTCAAGTTTATTCGCATATACGGAAATGAGAATTCCAAATTATGAGGTCAATGAACTCTGCAGACAATTTGTGTGTCAGTTCCTATATAATGGTTCAAGCTGTCAGGCTAAAATACTTTATTATTATTATTAATTTGTTTAAAAACTTAACATCATACGACAATCACATTCAATTTGGTGGCCCGCCTCGCTTGCGTAGATGGTAGCGTGTCTGACTCACGTTCAAGAGGTTCTGAATTCGAATCTCGGTTAGGGTGAGCTACCTGGATAAGGTTTTGTCCGGGGTTCTGCCTTATCCTAATGGCCGAATGTCAGGTAACTCTAAGCTCCTTTGATCCCGGGTTCATTTGAGCATCATTTCACCCATTTCATTCATCGTCCGATATGACTTAACGTTGGAGGACGTAAATTACAAAACAAAAACAAAAAATCAAGTTGGCACTCTTTCGTGGGTCTTTTTACAATCCAAAACTATGCTGTTTTATCCATCCATTTTACTTCAGTTAATTCTCTCCTTTATAGTCTTTTTGAGGAATGTCATATTCAAATAACTAATGCTGGTTTAGATAAAACACCTTCATGTGATTAGAGTTCTGTATCTCTTACACCATTCTTAAACCTTCCAAAGGGCCCGTCTGCTGAGCTCCCGATGCACTGCAGATTATACCATAATAATATTGTTTGAGACAAAGTATATTATGATTATCACAATCCACAGTTTTAGAAAGGTCACAGAATACAGATAACACACTTCCACGATTTTCAAAACCGTTTACTGTTTCAACTAAATTATGAGTAGCACCATAACGTTCATATTGCTCGTAATACCCATAATAGACCTAATATTCAACT
Organism: Mantis religiosa; assembly: GCA_030765055.1. Lineage (NCBI taxonomy): Eukaryota > Metazoa > Arthropoda > Insecta > Mantodea > Mantidae > Mantis > Mantis religiosa. The sequence goes on from CM060951.1 coordinate 95,359,388, forward strand.
AATATTTGATGAAAAGTTCTGGTAGAACATTTAATGAAGAGGAATGACCATACTCCATACACAGGTTGTCCTATACTGGTGCGTACTCTCATCTCCGCAATATAGGCGTATCATGCGCTCCTCTGGAGCTTCGGCAGGTTTTGAAATGGTGTTCACTACATAAAACATGTGTCAATAACATTGAGTAAGGAGCTATTACAGACATTATTACAATATTTATTTGGATGTTATTTTACAAACAGAAAATTGTTCATACTTTCCTATTACGGCTGTTTTCTAAATCTAGCTTCCACTTGAACTATAGTTGAGAAAATTGTTCCTGTAATCATATTCGTACTCTCCCTCCAGAAGAAGGAATTCTTAATTATTTTAAGTTTACAGCGTGTCACTTGTATTCAATGTCAGAATTTTCCTGGTCGTCTTTTTCTTTCTATTTGTTCCATTCTTTCAAGTTTCTGGGCTCATTCATAAGATCTAATTACGGTAGACTTTCTCTCCGTGTGTTTGCTCATAGGTTTGAAATGCTACTGCATTCCAGCGCTTTAACAATAACTCCTGAAAAAACATTAGTTTTTGAAACAAAGAAGTCTTGATAGTACATGCAAGTAGAATTTTATCGATAATCATCCTGTTCATACTTGAACAGAAAGGTCGTAAGTAGAGTGAATAAATCAATCAGCAGGCCACAAAGCGTATATTTCTGCTTCTTTTTTTAAACAAAAGCAAAGGATTGTGCTAAAATTAAACTGAAAAATATAGGTTTCTAAAAGTGTTCTTACTTTTCAATAACTTTTGTGAGACATATATATCATATTACAAACGAATCAGTGGATTTCAGTGACATTTATTAACATAGGTTGCACATATAGTTAAAATTCAATAGATAACAAATACTTAAAAAAACTTTAGCATTGAAAAGAATGTGCGTACTATATTTATAGTAGAACCGAAATTCTGGTAATTTTTCAACTTTGAATGACCTTCAAACCATAATTCCCAACAATAAACTATTATTGTGCATATATATGTATGTGTGTATTTATGTGTGTATGTGTGTATGCGTGTGTGCGTGTGTGTGAGCAGAACACAATTATTTCTTGAGGAAGAGAAAGAAATCTGCGCTAAACGACGCCTTGAGATAAGAATCTTCATTTTACGAGTGGTAAATCAACATAATACAAAATTAATAAACCTAGATTGAAAAGTTAGGAAATCAATTTCTTACAAACCTTTGACGATAAATAAATTTCAAATTTCGATCGATTATAGGTTGTATTAAATAATTTTGAAATAGTAATTAAATGCTTATATTTTGCTGTATTATATTTTTCTCAGATGGATAATCACTCTTTTTTCCTTTTTTTCTCCCGATAGTGCAAAGAGAATGGAATTTTAAAGTCATCACAGAGAGGCCCACTCATATTAATATTTTTCCTCCATTTCCATTGTAACTGCATGGAAATATGAAATAAAACCATTTTAAGAAAGATGTATCTCAATTTAAATGATGGGTTACACGATGGTCGTTTTTAATTATTAATAACACTTTAAGAGTAGATGAAGAATGTCATGTGAATGTAGTACATTTTTTTTCATACACTTCGTATATATCAGATGTGCAACTTTTCTAAATGAAGGACGTAATAACGCGCGTTATGGAACAGCTAAAACCGATGTAATTTAATATTACTATCCAATGGCCCATTAGCAGTGTCAAGTCTCAAATTCATACAGAAGAATTCTAGGTACCCATTTCTGGGTTGTGCGGGTGTCAAGAAGAGGGTGGCATACTACCGTGCCAATTAACACTTGGTTAATTATTTAAATGGTGCTAGAAGAAGTTACAACATCGGGTATTAAAGAAAGGGTTGATGCGATATAAATGAGGGATACCGGTATTGAAAGCACTAGCGTATTTACATTTCAAGCAATTTTATTCAACAATGTATTACCCTTTTTTAATTGCAACGGATCATTAATTTGTTGGTGCGAAGTAGTTACTAGCTTCCAGATGAAAAGCTGTTCAAAAATTGGAAAACCTAATGTCATGATAGTTTGAAAGTAGAAAGTCCTTTTGAGTAAAACTACAATTTCCCGAGAAAAAAGTAATGCTCTTTAAATTTGCTGAAAGAATAGTTTACTCAAATAATTAAGGACCTAAAGTCCGAAACTCAAGAAAAGGCTTTTTTATCCCTTTATTTACTTCAGAGAAAATAAGACGAACTCTGAAATAAGTTGAAGGCTCTTATTACGAAAGTTACATTTTTAAAATTCACATCTTATTTGCAACACTCACAATCACTCAAATTACACCTTAAGAATACTTAAACTTCACGTTTGGGCACTTAAAAGGACAGAAACGTAAAAAACTATTGGAACTTAATCTAAAATGTTGAAAGACAATTGTTATCAAAAAGTTAAAGAGACATCTTTTCGAAATTCTATCGTACGTTCAATATTCATTATCTTTATGCTGCTTAGTCATATTTTGTATGGTAAAAGAGCAAAATGGTGCTCCCCTGTCCATTTAATTACAATTAAAATTGTTAGAACCCGCGAGCCTTATTGAGGCAAATTCTTATCTCCTTTTCCGCTCTTTCCCGATCTCCCTCTACTCTTTATCACTTTAATCGTGTTCCTTCCTTCCTCGGGATTTTTATACTTCTTCCACTTTCGCCCTCTCTGCTCTTCTTTTCTTCATATGTTCCCTCTCACATTTTCTTTTGTTTCTTTCACTGCTCTATTCGTTCCCTTGTCGTTGTCTATCATTTATGTCCCACTACCTCACTTTCACTTTACCCCACTGTCTGTGTTCCTTTCTTCTCCCCTATAACGTACTTCATTTGGCGTTTTGAAATTGTCTATAACAAGTGTTGTTTCCCAGACGTTAAAATATATTCGAAACTGTGCTCCTAACCGGTCGTTTCTCTATCATATATGTCCCACTACCTCACTTTCACTTTACCCCACCGCCTGTGTTCCTTTCTTCTCCCCTATAACGTACTTCATTTGGCGTTTTGAAATTGTCTATAACAAGTGTTGTTTCCCAGACGTTAAAATATATTCGAAACTGTGCTCCTAACCATTTTAGGTATAGACATGAATAACGCTGACAAATTGTACGTATAGCCTGCTTATGAGAATCGTAATATTTATAGAACTTTTATATAGAATCTTTTTCATAAAACTCAGTTTTCGAATTTAGCGGACCATAAGACCTCCCTTTGGGGAAATTATACCAGGTAATATTGCCTATGTTGAACCTAAAACATATTTCCCATGTAACCACGCTATGCAAAAACATGTACATGTACAAAACTTATTGAAAACTAAAGTTTTGGGCTTCTGCGTATGGAATGCATGTTAACTTGACATTCATGGAAAATTTGTCGATTATTTTTTATCATAACATCACAAATAAAATAGAAAAATCGTTTCAGTAATGCTGCATATGCACTGTGCGTAGAGATTTCAAAGTGGAAAATTCAGTAGACAAAAGCATTTGAAAATTCAATCCTCGGAACTTCTGCAAGACCCTTCTGAAGCCAAGGGAAGAAGCAAGTTAAAGTAACGATATGCTAAATTTATTAGTGGAAACATAGAACTGACATTATGGAAACCGAACGAATTTAGACGGCTCCTAATATTCTGTCCAACTGCCAGTAGGAAAATTTCTCTCAGCATGTACTGGAACATTCATAATGTACAACAGCCATTATTGAAACTAATTCAGAAATTGCGTTATATTACTTAACCAAAATAATTATCGGAATACTTAACTACTTACTGATTGTTAAATATATCACATAAGTAAATTTAACAGTTATGTTTCTGGTAAGATTTTTTATTTTAAGGGAAAGTTGTTGAAACGTTTAGCTGCTGATATATTCCTATAAGTTAACTGGTTATCAAGAGAAACCGTATAGTTCTAATAGTATAATAAACGTGAAAACAAGTCCACGCATTGTTGATTTTTTACTTTTTTAGCTATTTACTTAACTTACATAGCGGAGGAATTGAATTTTATTAAAAAATCTATACATATTTTTAAAACAAGTACTGGCAAACAAACAATAATTCAAAACACTTTTGTAAAGCTTAATGGTTAAATGGGAATATCGAGAAACCCTACATGTCCATTTTTCTTACAAAACTGAGCAAACTATGATATTGCACTTTAAATATTTAGGCCGATCGGAATGTAGAGAAACTCATGATGTTTTTACACTTTCAGTGTGTCACCGATGCTGAAGAGAAACCGCACATGTAAAAGCGATATGGGCTTTCTCAGAACTTTAATTTACCAGCACTGTTTCAAACAGAGAGAAAAATAATCGGCCTCCTACTCCTTGAATTAATCGACTGTTAATGTTGATAAAATGTCAGACAGTGGTGATCTTAGTGCAGAATGTAAGCAAGTGCACACATTCCAACTGGCTGCATCATTTTAATTCCACCAAACCCTATGAGTCAGGCATATAAAGGCTATGTGCCTATAAATGAGAAGGAAATGCAAGACCTAAGACGATTTGTGCCATATTAAAAAAAAAAGATGAAATCATTCAGAGCTTCTGTAATGACATATACAATTGGCCAATATATTTCAAAGAATAAACCTTGTGTAGAATGTAATGCCAAAGGGTTCTCTTTGGCACAATTTCTTGCATTTTTGTCCTTTTCAGGTTTACAGTGTGGGTATATTTATGTGTTTTAATAGAAAATATTGAGAAAGCCAACATGTTCACTAAGTAAATGTTAACATAATTTCACGAAAATGGAATAAGAATGTCTACAGTGCAATGACATCCTTTCCTCTACATTCATTTCAACGAAAAATAAGGACGAAACTGACCTTAAGAATAATTTTAAGAACTGGGATGTTTCTTGTATCTCCTGAAATATTTTGCTTCTTTGGACATATGAGTGTCTCAATATTCCGATTCAGTTATAAAGTAAACCAGAACTATTAAAGGTGATGTGTTTTCGGTTTTCAAATGCTTACCCCCTTTTTGGAGGGGATCTTGTTCGTCAGGGAGCAGTTGCCGTCAGGAGTCACATGTTTGTCATTTACACATTTGTGCTCTCATTCATACTTCTCATCTCATACTGCAGCAGGGAATCAAATTGAATAGGGGTCCTGGAATGCTAACCATTAGTGAGATACATACCCATAAAGTTTGCACCAATGTTTATAACTTTAAGTAGTTATCTGGAGTAAAATGTTAGCAGTTTCTGCTTTGCTGAATTTCTGCAATAGACATCTACGGTATCAATGACTATAACGAATGCCAAATCTCATCCCTTGCAGTCCTCTAAGAATGTACATTTTTGGAGAGCAAGGATTAATAATTTGTATTTTATCTATGTTTACCTGGTTAACTTTTGAGAATGCCTTGAAAAAAATTAGTTTTTGCCATACATAATGTGCATACTGAATAAAAAATTACACTAATATTTTATTCGAAATTATTATAAGCAATATAGAACCATCCAATCTTTATCAATAAAGTAAGAAACAACTTGATCAATTGTGACATGAAAGTAAGATATACTTAATACCCTCAAGTGATCCCCATATCTTATTAGAGGTTTTATATCCGTAAGATTCTTATTAACTTGAATTTCACTTTTATGAACCAAGTAACTCTATGCACATGGTCATCAAGTAGCACATAAGGAAACAAAAAAGAAAAAAGTGAATTCTTTTTAATACGCTACTAATTGCATACAATACTAATGACAAAATATTTTAACAATTCTCATGTAAGGGATATTTTCATCATTTTCTTTGTACTTTAAAATATAATCAATTTTGTTAGCGGGGTTTTAGAATGATATAAAAATAGAAGGTTATTAGCAGTAGAAATAATAAGTGAGCCGATATTTTAACTAAGAACTGAAAAGTTGGCTTCTTTCGATGGCTGCAAACTATTTTCAAAAAAAGTTGGTTTGGTGACCTGGGAATATGAAATCTGCATATTCTAGCTTACCCTCTATTTCATTCTGTGTGTTAGATGCAAAAAATGGTTAAATTTAATGCTAATAATAACTAAGGACAAAGGTAAAAATTTTTAACATTTCATCTACTGTAGTCATTATTCAACAATTTATCAATCACTGCAACCGATGACTGTTCAAAAGCCATAGGTAATTACAGACTATGCTGAATTTTCTGAACATGGATGACTGTCTGGAGGAGAGTTTAAGACACCTTTGGCAATTTCTAACATTCTTTTGCATGAGTGTCAGGGGTTTCTTCCATCCATTATTGAAATAACCTAAGTTGTATAAGTTACAAAGCAGTAATTTTTTAAAGAACTGGGTAATTATGACAAGGATTAAATGGAGGGAATTCGGCACCACAACCTACGGTTTATTTAACCTAAGCCCCAAGTGAGATATCTCGCGAGGAAGGATGACGTGAGAGGAGACAGGGGCAGCCAATCTAAGAAGTTACGACAGTGCAGAGGTCATTGCCCCTTAAGAACTGAGTGAGGTAAATACAATTAATTTTCCCTTCATGTTTAAGTTTCAAAATGGTACATAAGTACAAAAATTCATTATAAACTTTAGGTACATTCTGGCTATGGTGTATTTAAAAAAAAACTAATGTATTTTACTAATATTAAGAAGTATTGCACTGCAATGAAAATAGGCGCACTAAAATGACTTTTAAAACTGTTGATCAAAAACTTTTCTATAGTAATACTGGCCTACAAAATAAATATGCTATATTATAGGTTCTCACCATGTAATTACGAAGCTCAATATAAAGATTGTTATTAAGTTTAAAATCAGGGATGATTATTATAAAACAATATTGTTTTTAATTTTTGCTCAAGAGTAGAACTCCTTTCCTACATGGACTTAATTGCATGTACGTTATAATAGCAGTAGCAATGCTTACTAAGCAGTGGAATACAATTGTGTTTAATTAAAACAGGTAATAGGTATTATAATTGCATTACATTGCCAGTAACATAATTAGTGTATATTAGCTTCATATTTGTTTTGAATTATACACAACACGTAGCTTGTTATATCCATCTCTCTCGCTCTCTTTCACGCTGTGCTGGCCAAAAGCCCTGGAGAATCAAGGCTAATGACCCCGGTCACTTTAAAAAAGGGGTTCTTAAAACTTTATTTAATTATTTAATGAATGAAAGCGTTAGTAATTACTACAAATATCAGTTACCAATAAAATAAAATGTTACCTGAAAAGTTTATGAATGCAAGCTATGAAGTAGTGAAGAGAAGAAATACTGTGTAACATAGTAGCTTTTTACTGAGTATGAGTGCTACCTTAAACCGTAATAGGTTACAATGAGGCTTACGTTAAGGCTCTTTTAAAATACAAAACACTATATGGATATGCTTTATATATCTATGTATATTTGTTTTCTTTATTTTCGCCGCTTTTACTTTTACTTGCTTTACTGTTTTGGTTTTCTGTATTCTTACACATTTACACAGTACACAGCAACCCCGTAGGGGAAGGGACCGTCCCCTTCAGCTATCATGGTGCAGGCGCTGCGGACCCCTAGCATTCGTGGTACCTCTGACGTTACTAGAGGAACCTCGGGCCAACAATCTAGCCCCTCCCTAAATGAGGATGGTTCGGATTGGGTTGGACTCGAGGGGGCAGTGGTTCCCGATACCCATGGGTGACCTGGTACGTCTCCGGAAGGGGTTGAGGGGAGCCATATATTCCCCCGTACTAGCCTGCATAGCTAGTAGAAGGTGTGCTAGATCAGCAGGCGGCCCTACCGAGGTTAATCGGTAGCCTTCCCCTTTGGGGTTGGCAGACATAAGTGGCGTATCCACTTCCATCTCATCTTGAGTCCATAGGAACAGATGCGCTTGTTAGTCTCTAGGTCTTGCCGTATGGAAAGCCCCACGGAGGCACTGGGCACCCTTTTGGGACACCTCAGTAACTCCCTGGTCATTAGAGGTGAGGTCAGCCTTCACTTTGTGTGGATTGCCCTGGTAGATACCCTCGAGCTTATATACAGTACACAGCAACACCCATGCCCAAGGCGGGTCTCCAACCCGCGACAGTAACAAACTACCTTAGTTGCTAACCATGTGATTTTGCACGCGCAGAAATAAAACAGTCTTCATGCACATTTAAGTCATTCTCTACTCCTCTTTTATACTGATACCTTTTCAAAGTTTAATATCCTAGGAATATTAGTTCACAAGTCTTAGCACCGGTTTGTGTATATATTGCAAGCTTCACTTGAGAAGGAAATCTAATTTCTTGCAGACATGTGGCTTGCTAAGCAGTTAAATACACAATATCGCAGGATTTATCTATTACTTTCGACAGGCTTGTCACGCACGATGTTTGGAGAAAAAATATGCTCAAAATCTTACAGCAACATGGCTATGGAATAAATTTGCATGCAAAGAACCTCCTCAGCCTGCCGTAAGAAAGGGAATTAAGGAGAGAAAAGAGAACGCTTACCTTAGGGTATCCTTCCATGTATCATCCCTTACTGACATGCATCATGTTTTACACATAAAGACTAAATGTAACGCAAAACAAGGAGTCATTCATTTACAGTGGTAAATAAAGTGGAAAACTGATATTCAAACAGTACGCAATTCATGAGTGATTATGGTTGAAAAGTAATTTCAACAATCATAAATGTGCATTCATTGACATCAGATCCGAGAGATAATAACCGAATAATGTAATTATGGTTGATTATACAATTAGGGCACATACAAAAAGCAAAGATTAAAAAACATGCACCCCCAAAGCAGAGAAATTGAGTGTAATACATCCTGATATTTGATAATTCCCTAAATGATGCATTTATATGATGTTATTTCTTCACTGTTTAAATATAAAATAGTAATGACACATTAATCATCTAATATAATTAACTTTTGCGCATTTTGTACAGTATATTGTGTTGTTGGCCTTGCAAAAAATCTGATAACATTCCCTTCTACTGAAGTAAATGGCTGCAGAATGACAACATACGTGGCTAGAGATGTGTTAGTAGCTTTATTACAATGTTTACATAGACATGGAAACGACTTCATCATACATGTACTTACTTTTAGCGTCAGCGGAAAGCTAGAAACTCAAAACAAACCGTCTGTCATTTTGCTTCCTGAGCGACTCACTTCAAGGAGCGACTTCTTTTACAAAAATATAAATCCCAGAATATCTCGCCATACATTAGTTGGTCACAGTTCTATTTTATCATCTATTTCCATTTAATTTAATTAGGCTATTTTTAAGTGTTGAGTGCGTAGGGATGTGGCGACCCCATCGCCCAGTATCTACTGACACTGCAATCAGCCAGCCAAGAGCCTGCCGGGATAAACGGTGCACCTTGTATACAAGGAAGGTCTTCCATCGCCTTGGAAACTAAAAAGCTCTTAAAGATAGACCCTTGTCCAGGGTGAAGTCTTCAACAACAAACCTAGCGGAAGAAATTTTCGGTACGACATGTTTGGTGAAAGAAGTAACCCTACTATTGGGGTTAATACAAGAGAGGGGGAGGAGAAAACCCCATAGCCTTGGTCGGCAATCTCCTAGGAGAGAGCACTCCGAACCTAAACTCTAGTCCTCCTGGTAGGGGTTTCTACGATCGGGCTGGTAACCCATCCAAGTAAAAACGTACTTACTCAAGCAGCTCAGAGGAGACCCTTCTGAGCCGAAAAAGGCCTATCTGGCCTATCTTGAAGGTTGATGATGATGATGATTAATTGTTGAAGTGTATATAATTTATTACTGCAAATATAACTTCAATGTAGGCACATGAGTGCTCTAAATCGCCAACCTGATAATCCCATAATACCACAGGACCCACTCTGCTTCCCTGGGTAGGGAAATGCTGAGTGGTTCATCTCTAGCACTGATTTTACGATCGGCTGTAGCTCATTTTTATTGTCACGTGTTTCAGCTATCAGGGGAGGCAAATGCTGGCGCGGTTACCCTTCTACCAAATTTTTCTGATTGTCTATACTGAAACCGTATTTAAACTAGAAAATTTGTTCTAAGGTCATTTAAAAATAGAAATATTGTGTTTCATAATCATCATTTAAGGTGTGGACTCAAGGATCTGTTCCGTCCTCATCATATTTTGTTCCAATAGTTTTTTTTAAACTCTTAGGGAATGCCAGTAAAAATATTTCCATAAGTTGGGTTACGAACTCTACGCTAGAAGAGCCAGGCAATGGGTTGCCATCTTACTGCTCCGGGTCGGCACAGTAATGTCTTCGCGTTACCATTCCTTACAGGATTACCATTCACCAGGTCTTACCAGCCACCTCTGCCGATTGTGGGTTACTCTTAGCTTCCTCCTCACCTCTTACCACCCGGAAGGTGTGGTAAAACCACACCTCTCCAAAGTAGTCGTCTGGTTCAATGGAGCACTGAGGTCTCTCACCATGACAAGGTGAAAACCACGAGAGAGATCAGGTAAAATTAGAAAATTAGAAGCAATTAACTCGCAAAATAAGGAATTTTATATGTAAGAATATATTGGTCTGTGTGAAAATGTATCTGGTTCCGTCATTTTATATCACTTAAAAACTCTCTTTGGTACTTACTGCGCCGATGCTCATCAGAAGGAAGGGTGCAAAACTTAAGCAAATAAAGCAGGATGACAGGAAGTTAACCAGGAACCGATGGATTAAATGTAGAAAGATATACGGCAACACCTACCTCGAATGAAGGTGTGCCCCTTTCTGAATATGCCTGACCAAAAATATTGGTGAACCTGTTTTAAATATTATTTTATTTCACTCCTTCGTTATGTAAAGGTTAATTTTGTTTTGAGTACCCCAGCGCCACCAAGCGCTTAAAAAGAAAAAAAGGAAAGCCACGGTATCTCCAGGCTGGATTACCTGGCCGGTAAAGCACTTAGCGTTCGGCTCATTATAAAGTAATATGTTTACAATATGTTTGTGTCATGTTCAGAGAATGTGACATGGAGGAGTAGAAGTACCGCAAACTGTGAAAAGAACCCGTGTCACGTGATAAGGACAGTCATATGATATAGCAATAAATCCAATAAAAATAATTTATAATGATATCATGGAGACCGACACTTTCAAAAGGGGAAGGTATAGCCATTAGGGATATAGGACATTGAACTTAGACTTGGAGTCGAAATTCTATAGAGGGCTAAAGTTAGAATTAATATTCCTAAAAATATTAATTTTTCAATAAATTCATATGAAAATTTAATAAATCCTAGTATTGGTACTATGATTCTAAATGTAGTGGGTGTTTGTTAATGAACTGCTCCGAAATAATTTCAGCGATTGTAAACGAGACTAATATAAGTAAGATGAGATGGGCAATGCATGGTCCGCGGCTAAACATAACGCAGTTAATTGTGTTAAACATAATGGGCATCATTTGCTGATACATTGGCATTTAAACAAGGTGGGTAAAACTGTTGTATGGGAGGGGATCCGTCCCCTTCAGCTGCCATGGTGCGGGCGCTGCGGACGCCTAGCACTCGTGATACCGCTGAGGAACCTCGGGCCGAACATTCGAGCCCCTCCCTGAGAGGGAGTTTTTCGGATTGGGTGGGATTCGAGGGGGCTGTGGTTTCCGATACCCGTGGGCGATCGGCTATGTCTCCGGACGGGGTTGAAGGAAGCTATTAATATTCCCGCGTACTAGCCAGCATAGCTTAGATCACCAGGCTTCCCCACCGAGGTCATATCGGTAGCCTTCCCATTTTGGAGTTGGCGCGCGTAAGTGGCGTATCCACTTCCATCCCGTCTTGAGTCCACAGGACCAGATGGGGGGGGGGGACTTGTTAGTCTCTAGATCTATGGAAAGCCCCAAGGAGGCGCCGGGCGCCCTTTTGGGGCATCTCGGTAACTCCCTGGCCGAAGGAGGCCCGAGTCCTTTGTCCTACGGGTACAGGACTAATGGGAGTAGAACCTCTGGCATTAACTTGTTGGATTAGAGTGTCTTAAAACTGCTTCTCGAGTATAGAAATATCGATTATTAGTAGTTCGTTATTGGCGCTCTCAGGATTTAATGCCTCAAAGACCTCTCAGATCTCGAACTAATTACCCACCAGTGCGACACTGTTCACTGCTTTATTACATCATACACCCTACTCTAGTGGTAATTCTACAACTGCTCTGGTGGCCCAATTCGTAGCGCCGAAAAATGCTCTACCAAAGGTTCTGTTTCAGTCTTGTGGTTAATCTTTTCTTCGTTTTCTTTAATAGGAATTGATTGATTGCAAGTCCTATTATTTGTTCAAAACTTATGGCCTATTGGACTTGTTTAGGTTTATATAGATTGCAATATATTAATTAAGCAGGATTCAACCTTTGTTAGAAAGAATTGTAATTAATTTCACTACAACGCGTAATTAAAACGTAAAATCCATACATTTATACAAGTATTGAATATTTAGACAAAATACTAAAAAAGCAACCAAATGAACAAACCAACAAAAATAAACTAAAAAGTGAAGAAAACACAAACTCTTTACCTTTCACTTCAAAGCTAATATCATAACCACTCCGCTAAACGGAGCGTTCCGACACACTTCTTCATTTTCGTGTCTTGTGTGCTCAAGTGGTATCATCATTAGCAGTGGCGTACTGCCACTTTAGAAACTTATAAACGTAACTTTCACATTTGAACCAACAGGCCTGTGTCAAATTAATTGTTTAAGATATCTCAACTTGCTCTGAAAATACTTTGGTGTAGCTCATTAATACCCTGCATAAAGTAGGCTTTGAGAAACCGTAAAAACAGTCTTCGGGCCATTATTCAGCGGTCTTCGAGCAGCCATTCATCAATGTTCTAGTAGTGGTCAGTCAGTCTTCGAGCAGTCTTCTTGTAAAAGTTCAAAAAAGGTTGTCCTCCCCGAAAAAACCACGAGTCGTAGATTGATTCCAGTCTCAGGTAAGTGATATCACGGAGAATAGGAAAGTTGCGAGGTGCCGCTAAAATAAATAATAAATAGCATATTGTTAAATTCCTTGAATATTTCGGCAAATAGCAGACCGACACGCAGAAGCACTTTGAAAAGCTGCATGTGGTCTTTGAAGGTGAAAATGACAATACAAGAAGTGCATTAGTGAGATTAATGTCAGTTTTATTTCCTGCTCTTACCTCCTCGAGATAGGCCTAGTTCCTGCCTGGTAGTTTGAGATTCCCCCTCCTTTTGTTTCTTCCCTAAGAGACTTTAGCCAGGTTGAAAACCACACAATGGACATGAATCTACAGAGACAGAAATCTGGACCACAAGAGAGGCCGTGACCGGGCTTCGAATGAGATTTCAACGCCGAGCCAGCCTGCAGATACAATCATCTGTAAATAAAGGTAATTAGCGAAGTGTACGGACTAGCCCACACCATCTGAACAACTTTTATAGGGATAGGTTTTACTTTAATCTGTTTAAATTTGGAAAAATGGAGGGTTTTCCGCTGAGTTCTGCTTGTGCACTTTGTAGATGTTTCTTCTCCTGTCAGGTAGGATGTATTTATTATGTGTTTATTTATATGTTTCCATTTACTGGTGAGATGAGATGAATATTTATTCAGTAAAATAAAGAACTCTTGATTCCAATGGCCTGCAGTTGGACCGAACAGTATCGCATTCTTTGAAACTGAACTTTAGGCACAATGCCCATGCTTTCATGTGAAACCTATCGTCTCTGATCTCTCTCTTCTCCAACTCTCTCCCGGGCGTCACGAAGAACAGGCTAAAGCACTTTTGCAGCGTACTCGCGATGCTCTACTCCTGGTTAATCCATTCATACTCAGCTTTACCACAAAGCATGGAGATAGTGTTGCTGAGCAAGTTCGAGGACTCCGTTTATAATATAGCAATTATGATGGTACAACAAACAGCATAATTTCAAATAGAATATGGGGTTAGAAATACAATAGCAAAACCAAATTTGTATAACTAAAAAAAAAAAAAAAAAAAAAAAAAAAAAAAAAAAAAAAAAACGTGGACGTACCAAAATAGCTGTTACACATTTACCATGAAATATTTTGATGTTTTATTGTTGTCGATTTTAGTTAAGCGACAGAGCTTATCAATGTTCCTTAAATAAAATAATATGCTGATAAGCACAACATATTGTAATGTAATTGGCTTGAAACAGGAATCATTACTATGTACATTGTGGTAAGTAAAGAATCTAGTGTTTTATAATAATGAAGTAAAGTCGAACATTTTTCACATGCATATAGAATTTTACAGTTAATTATTTGTAAGAGTTATATTTTCGCATGTCAACTAATTAATTGAAATTAAATTAATTTTCAAATGTTAGACTTAAACGCTTCGAAAAAGAGATAATTTACTATATACACAAGAAAATTGGTTTTACCTTGGAAAAAGTGCCTTTAATTAAGATGAATATAATTATAAATAGTTGGTAATTGCATGATTGCTACTGTACCTCTATATTCGAAATTATGAATGTTAGGTAATTAGCTTTAAAATGCGAAAGCGATCATAAAAAAAACACGATCCGTGAAGGCGAAGGCGTTTCAATTAAATTCTTCGGTAACGAAGTTATTTAAAGCGCAGTTGTAAATTAGTTTTTCCTCGGGTGATAATTCGATGGATAGCGGCGAAATGTTCTTAGAGTTGCCGTTTGTTTGTATAAAACTTTTCATTTTCACTCTGCAGAGCATTTTGAGGTCGCATTTCCTTTCGGTGGTTTTAATTATATTGCTATTCCTCCATGAGAAGAGTAATATTTGAATTACCAAAGCGGTAGTACTGTAGCAATTTTCTTTACTCTCATGCGGCTAACCGGATTTGTAGTTTTTAGGTTTCTGTAGGGACTTCTAATATTCCTGGTACTTCTTCAACTCTTGGTAAACTAGAAGTTCCATTCACCGTAAAAGGTACCCGCAGAGGCAGCATAAGCGCAAGATTTTGCATCAGTTATTGAATGGAAACTTTAATGGAAATTCAAGGTTTATGTTTGTGTTGTATGTTTAGAAAAAGAAACAACTTTTCCGCCCCGAATAAAAGCTTTATCATAATGTGAGATAACTACTATATCTTTTTATATTCATGACGTTCTTCATTTAAGTATTTTAATTAATTAATTAAATAATTAATTATATTTTGTTTACTTTGTAGAATACTTCTCACTTTCTCTACTTTGTAGTATGCCTTTCCATTCAAAAAATTAGCTACTGAGATTTTACTGCAATAAGGTTTTGAGGTCGCTGAATAAAAAATAGGCGACATGCTCTCACTTTCTTCTCGGGCAGCCAGCCAGGTGAAAAGATGATTAGATATCAACGTTTCGGGAGTGTACATCTCTCCCATTATCAGGATATTTATAAAATGTTATACCACAATTGAAATACTGGATATAACACAACTATAAACAAAGACAAAACACTATCAAAATTCGCATCACTGAACAAAAGACTGTTTTCAGTAAATTAAATGCCAGGTCAGGAGATGGCGTGAGTATAGAAAATTGTGTCAAAGAAACGTAACTACTTAACTTGATTATCAAACTTTATTGATCTTTGTTTCAAAATTCGACGGATTTCCATTTTTAAGGCCGGTTTCCAAGAGGAGCTGAACTGAAATCCAGCATCACGATTAAGCGTGCTCCTTTCAGAGGAAATCGCCAAAGCCTCCTTAATTCTCCGCTCCCAGTAACTGTTGCATTTTGCCAAGATGGTCGCCTCCGGAAATTTGGCTCTATGGTCGTTATCAAAACAATGCTCTGTCAGCCCAGACATCTCAGGTTGCATTAAACAAATGCTCCGTTCATGTTCGATTATTCTAGTAGCGATGGTCCTTCCGGTTTATCCTATATACAATGTCCCACATTTAACAGGGAATGCGGTACTCTCCCGGAACTTGGAAGTCCAGTTTGTCTTTCACTGGTCTCAACAGATGTTTAATCTTCGGATGTGCCTTGTGGATGGTCCTGATGTATTTGGCGAGAATTCTACTGATTCTGCCGCATAGATTTCCGGTAAACGGGATGCAGGCTGTAGCGGTAGGCTTATCTGACGCTTGCTGTATTACAGCGACATGCAGTAAAAAGGTGCATGTGTGTATGTATGTTTCCTAGTTCGTTTTTAAAACCATAAATCAAAACTAACTTTAGTGACATATCAATCTGGGTATTTATATTCAACATCTTCCAAAGGTTTTCAATGACATCCCCCAAATGCTACCACCCCCTTGCATGGAAATACTTTCGAAACTTATAGGAAAATAATTCTAATATTTCAATTTTAAGTACAACATGTATAAGATATTTTCATGAAGTATATATCCTAAACTTTCTGGTAATGAGTTCTGAAGCCTTGTTCATTCAAACTTGCGTAACTACTAAACTAAGAGATAAAACAGGCTTCATTAATTTCAAACCCCAAAATATTATTATTATACTTGTATATTTTTTATTCTAAAATTATTGTTAAAAATGTTTACGAAAAATTCCTAAACGGTTGGAAATGAGTATAATGTGAACGAGATCAATCAATGCGTGAAAGAAAGACGTCCAATATGTATAGAGGAAGCTGAATGTGAAATACCTGTGGAGGCGCTTATCGTTAAGGCAAAGCGAATTAATAATCCTAAACTTCTTAAAACAGACGCGAAATGTTAAGACCTGCTTTTAAAATGTTACTCAATAATTATATATTCTTCTGTAAAACACGCTAAAGAGATAATACCTACGTGTTACTGCCTTTTTCGGAAATACACAAAGGAAGCAAGAAGTATTTTAATTGATTTTAGGAAGTATTGAATAGTTTTGTTCTTCTCAATATGGGATGCCAACAGTTTTCATTTAAAAGTGTGAATACTGCGTTTTATAGTTACTTGATACATATAAATCGTATGGAAAGGAGAATAGAAATAACAGTTATTCCTAAACAATGCGAAGTTTCTTCATATTGATTGGAGACCACGACCTTGAGGAAAGTACAAATTAATTTTCGGGTCCAAACAAATTGTTTTATCTTAACCAGAAACTTAATTCCATGCGTAATTATTCTACAAATTCGCAGCAAACTATGACTTCATAGAAATGGCATACATACATATAAAGGAAACTTTTACAGATGTGAACCAAGTGTTATGCTCAACAAATGTTTTCCTCGCTATAACTCAAAAATATGTATTTTTGTGGAGTTTACCACTTGCTAGATATTCCTTAATATTGGTTTAAATTTTCTTTAGGGATAGATTTACTTTTATGCTGTTCCTGCAAATTTTCAAAGCTATCCGGCAGCGAATAGCTCTTAAAATATCTGAATATCGTGTAGGTCTACTTTTATTCCCTTTGTAGCTATCAGAATACTTAATAATACCTAAAACCATCCTATGAAGATGAACGCATAAACATTTTTGAGGATAGTGTGTTCAAGAGCAAATAGAGAAAGTCATGTCAACACAAACATTTATACATTATTGTAAAAACTATATGAATTTTCAAATTCGTCATTACAAAGGAAGTATCCCTAAGCTCATATCTGTGTTCGCTTGAGAGTTTGAAGGCAGCATCTCTGCTCTGTGTGGAGCCTATGTGCCAAAAATATGTATGCTGCGAAGTAGAACCGGAAGGCTCAATACTGAACATTGTTATGTGCCGCATGCAATCACTTGCAAGTAGCTGCTGGACATCCCTAGTAAGCTCTGTGCCGGCGCTCCTTCGTACCTGTGCTATGTGTACACCGCTGCCAGCAGGGGTAAACAATCCCTTCCTTACGATGCTGTGTTGTGCCTATTTGTTCCTAGGTATTCTGTGCTCTATTTCCGGTATTTTCCGCTATACTACGCACCTGATTTTTGGCATCCAGTTCCCACACATAGCAGAGATAATGCATTCAATCTCTCAAGCGAATACAGGTATCATCATAGTGGTAGTTCTCTTGTATGTTGTTCAATTTGAACCCTGGAGCACGTTACAATTTAGGATTCTAGAAAATCTTTGCCAAGTTCCTGGCAGACTTCACTGCATTTTCTTATGCGGCGTTATGTCATTGAGAATGGGACTTAAACGTTGTAGAGTGTTGTACGAGGGTCATTTTCACCTACGATGAGGTAAGAAGTCGAAACACATGTGAACAATAAAATTGTTTTATGGCTACAGTTAAATCCATTTATAATTTCGTCGAGGCATTATTGTGCTGCTGCCGGCCCACGCGTAAGCGAACGCTATGCGCTTGCCGAGACAGAGACAAGCGGGCAGAGAAAGAGACAAAAGGATTTCTGGATAATTCTTTCCTTCTCTTGCCGTCCTGAAAGGCCGTGAAGCTTCGGCAACTTTCGAGAAACACTGGCGGTAAGGGGCGAGTCTGTCAGTTATTAATCGTCTGTGTAATCATCTGTTAACAGTGTATGTGCAGCTGTGTAGTGGTTTGAAGTGTACCACAAGTGAATTATTTTGTTTGTTACTTGTGGTGAAGCAACGAGAGACCTTGTAGTTTGCGTGCATGTGTGTCATGTCATTTTTAGAGAATGCAAGGTGCATACAAAGTGTCTTTTTACTTGAAATAAAGAACATTTTGAGTTTCTGCAAACTAGACTTTTAATCCTACGAACCCACAAAGTCACAATAAACTGTTTGTTAACATAATAACCATGCAATTTTAGTAGTCGTTTAAATGCTTTGAGCCAGATATTTATGATGCCCTTAAACTCATTGGAGTGGAAATTAAGCAATTCCAAATATTTCCTTTATCTGCGAGAAATATGGAAGTTTCTCAATGTTTGTTTTGTGCTGTAGGGAGATTAATCAATAAGCTTAAGTATTATCTCTGATTAAATAATTTATTAAAGCAAATAACCGAAACAAAAGGTTAAAGGCAGCTCGAGTGCTGCCTGGAAACGCTGAAAGGCTGCATGAAGAATGGAAGGGGCGGACAGTGATAATTCAGTCTTGTTTCCTCCTCTTTGGCTTCAAGGCTTTGAAATTTTTTCGTCTCTTGATCAAACGCTTTAGTCCAAGTGCATTTTGGATAGGAACGACAGTTCGCATAACTCTAAATGCCCTTCATCATACCCTTTGTCCGCTAATGACCACATCATTTTGTTCACCACCACGCCAGCATCGCTTTTCCTTATACTGGATGAATGCAGCAAACTTAAAATTGTGAAGTGAACAATTTAATAAGGAATACATATATAGTATTTCTTGAAGCATTAAGCTCTTCTGACAACTTGTCTGTAGATTTTTTTCTTCAAAACTCCCCATGTATTCTCAATATTCCGTAACAGGGTCATCATAAAGCGGCTCTGCTCATAATGGCGATTGGTCTTGGGCGCGTGTCACTCGCCTGCTGAGATTTTAGATCCGGCTCTTGCATCAGATATTGCGTCACCTTTTCACTCATGCCACGTAGAGCAATCACTGTCCAGTTTACTACAGAACAAAGAATTTTAATATGTTGCAATTTTATAAAACACAAATCGCCATCTAGTTAGCTATGCCTTGTATATTTTACTTTTAGGCATTTTGGAAAGCAATGTATGTAAATTTAATCTACAAACATTTCAATAATGCAAAATAATATAAGCAACATATCCCATGAAGCATTCCATCAAGTTCATAAAATGTATAGTAATCTGATAACATCTACTACATATCTTTGAAGAGGTGAGTAATTAAAGGGATATTCAATAATAAATTTTTTGAAATAATTATTTTAGTTGTTTCTGTTAGTTCATCACATTTGTTTCAATACATAAGCCTGCCCGCGGAGAGAAAACATCGGGTCAGAAAAATCGCATGACCCAGGTACAGCTTAAACTGATGGCACCGTATCCCATATTGAATTTAGAAGTAAGAAAATAGCATTATCGTTTTTGACTTACGTGTACATGCCTATCTCAGATACCGAGTTTCGTATTCATCAGTTACATGCCTTAAAACTTATTTAGGTGGTACGAGAGTTCTGACTACTACTAACAAAAGAGTTATCTAAAGCGTAATCTTCAGATGTACGAATTAAATTGGATAGGAAGATAAATGTATAGTGGCCTAAACTAAAAGGTCATCAACGCACTTGAGAAACAAATAATGGCAACGTCCATATGTAAGGGCTATTAAACATTACATGCTACACAACGCTCACGCCCAAAATGTTTACAATATATATGGCAGCGGTGTGATATAAATTATAAATGAAGAAGTGGACAAAGCTGCTTTAAGCAAGTCAGCTATCAGACCTAGACGAACAACAAACAGTACCTTATCAGGATATCACAAAATACTTCTCCAAAGTAATAAATACAAAATGGAAATAGATCTGGAGTTAATCGCTTCCAGAAAAGCCACATATGGTAACGAAAGAGCACACTAGCTCTTCCCCTGTCTACTTGCTTAGCAGGAAGGAACAAGTGATTATCTCATGCCTCCGCGTTGGCCATAAAATGTTAACCCACTCATACCTCTTTAGCAAAGGCCAGCCACCGTAATGTTAAGTCTACAACACCCGCCTCACAGTAAACCATCTCCTCACAGAATGCAAGGAATATTCTTCACAACGACAGCTTCGTCACATCACTAGAGACTTTTCCACCATCCTGAACACGCCATCCAACTTCAACACGTACTGCTGTTCGTCAAAAGTACAAATTTGTACACGAATATATGATTCTAAGGATAACAACTTAGAACATACATAAGTTATTAAGCAACAAATTGATTGACTAAATGCTACTGTCCTACTAATTGTTATTAATAACTTTATCCTAATGATTTATAAGTATTGAATACCTTTGTCGTATCCATTTGTTATTTATTGTTTTCATGTTATTGTTTAAATAATTGTAACCAGTTTATTGTATACACTGTATTTTACAAAATAGTCGCGATATGACCTAGTTGTTAAAACGACTTTAAATAAATAAATTAAAAAAATTATAAATGCGCAGATAATATGAAAATAAAAAAGGCTTAATAATTAGCTTAATAATTAATTAGAGCTGTACATTAAATGTGAATTCACTTGGGTATAGAAAGCGCTTACATGTGGCTACAGCACTCAACACAACCAACTATGCAAAATGTTCCTTTAATGTGGATTCACAGTGACGTCAAATGTAATGCAGCGATAAAGCAAAATAAAACATGAGCCCGAAGATTAATCGGGTTTGCACTGAGTTGTATAATTCAGCTCAGTCTAGCTTCACAAAATCATTCAGCGACCCAGGAGCACATGTTCGATGACAGCAGCGACGAATGTATGACGGGAGACGAATATCCATAGCCAAGAGGTTACTGACTCCAATATATTTTTCTGAACATTACTTGCAAACTCCACAAGTAGGTACTTCTTAACTTTATAAAACTCTTTGTATGGAGTGAAAGTTGGTGAACTTTTAAATGTTGGTTTTTATGACTTTCTCTTCCCTATAGACATAAGGTTGCCATGGTGTTGCAGTCCTGATATTACAATACACCCAAAAAGTAGATTGCCGTTCAAGGAAATACATGTTTTGAAATCTACTGGTTAAAAATGATAATTAAAAAATTAAAATTTTGTGAAATAACCAATGTAATTCTATATCTTTTACATATTTCGACCTTTTCTTTTTTTAAAAAAAGAAGAGCTCTATCACAAAGTTGTCTTACCTTGAATATTTTTCAGGAACTTTTATTTTCTTAAATGTGTTTCTAAATGTTTCTATTAAAGTTTATACTTAAAAGGGTTGAGATGTAACGAGGCAGGGATATGTGAATTTTGTGGAGAAGAAGAGAGCACTATTCATTACCTGATAGAATGTAAGGAGTTAACAAATTACAGGAGAAAAATGTGGGATAAGAAATGGGACAGCGTAAGTAAAGATATATTGGCGGTACGCATGTTAACGGGGATGGGAGAAAAGAAAAATAGATATATAGGATATTTGTTATATAGGATAATACAAAAGAGGACTAGGATAAAAGAAGCAAAGGTCAAGAGGAAATGATATCAAGCTGCTCAGGAAAACCAAAGGCTTATAGCCAGGAGACTCAGCGAGTAAATCTTAGGGTCAGAAATTTCATGTATTTGTACAGGAGGTATAATACAGTATGTTCTATGTTAAATTTTACTGTACTCAAATTGTAATGGAAACTGGAAAAATAAATATCATTAAAATATTGGATAAAATTTTTACATACTTAAGTTATTTTCAAAGAAAATGGAACAGGCATGCCCTAAATTCTCTCAGAAGTGCTCTTCATTAAAAACGAGTTTTGAATAACAGGTAAGGATACTGTCACCCGAAGTCGGAACTCCCGATAGAACCGGAAGGCAGTAGGTCCAGACGGGAAGCATTCAGGCCACGCCTACCTATTTTTCTCGTGTCACTAACTGAAGGAATGATTGGGAGAGTGACACTCTGTACCGTCTGTTTCCCCTCCCACCAGACGTGTGGAAACCTCGGGATAATTGTGCGCGCCGCAAACCTTCCAGAAACGGTGATCTTCCCTATATAAGGCCTGCAGTTGGCGAGTCAGCCAGTTCTTGGCGAGCAGCGTGAGGAGCGCCGAGTGAGCGAACGGACTGGAAGAGGGTGTACGTGTATCAGAGGAGTTGTACGTAATTGTGAGCGTGCAGTGAACCTGTGACAGACGAACTGACGAATTGTAATTGTGTGTATTACGTAATTCTTTGTAATCGGCAAGTGTTCCAACTGTAATTCGGTGGAAATAAAGAACATTTTGAGTGTGTACAATTGGACTTTTAATTTCACGAAGCCACAAAGTCACAATACTAAGAGATCCATATAAATGTTATTATACAAAAGTACAGATAACGTTGAATATCACAATTTACATCAAATACATTTTCCTAGGAGTTAACTGCTGCGATATTTTCGTTGATTGATTTGAGATTTTCACTACTTAGTTTTTCCAAAATGGGAAGACATTATTTGTTTTTTTCCCCATTATTATTCTTTCTTATCTTCTGTTCATGCAAATATAACCGAATTTTAAAGCCATATATAGCGACCACGTACAAATATTTTGACTGTAACTTAAATGTACTTTATTTTTATTGACCTAAAGGAAATAATTACTAAAATAACTTCTACAAACATTTATCTCTTAAAATAAAGTAGATAGAGGAATTGGCTTTTGTAATAATGGTTGTTTAATGGCTGCAGTAAAATAGATGACTGTAATTTTCTTCTTGTAGATGCAAGAATGGACTGGTTCTTCAAAGCTTGAGTATAACTTAAACAGTGTGAGAGGGATGTGGAAGACAGCCGGCCCTCTTAGCCATGGTACCTGGAACGTATGTCTTTAGCGTTCCGCCGCGTAGAGGGTCGCGGGCTCGAGTCCCGCCTTGGGCATGATGTTTATATGTATAGTATATATGTGTGCCACTATAGAAATCAGTCAAATAAAGGGAAACAATAAAGAAACGGATAAAAAGAAGGAGAAAAATATATGCACATACATATATATTTTTTAATAAAAAAGAGTAAGCTTTTACAGAAATTCATTGCTGAAGCAGGCAGGCAGACAGGTACAGTGACTTAAGTTTTTTTTCTTTTTTTTTACGTAAAACATTGAAGCCTAAGGTAAACGAGCTTGAGATTGTAAACATAAAATTTAAATCATTCCGCGGGATTATCTGGCCTTTCAAATCAACTTTCGTGTACGCTGATGAATCCATAAAGTAACTGAAAAACCAACAATAAACTTTGTACAAAACTTGGATATAAAGGATAAATAAGTGTTTGGAACTAAACAAATTTAGTGGTCCCATATTTACAGATCAAATTTTCAATTTATTAGGGAAATACTAAAACAATAGACGACAGTGGATGGAACCACAATTTAGAAGATATAATCATAGACTACCAAAACAGCATATAGTAGTATAGGCCAATGGCAAAGGAGAAAAGCAGCCAGGCAGGAGAAGAGATGAAATTGAAGCCCGGAACAAGAACAAATAGCAGCGATAGAAAATGAACACCAGAAAGACCAATATAGGCGGACAAATTCCCTGCTTGCTTAGAGAGCGCTACACAGGGTTTTCTAGAATCCGAAGGCTTTATGTCACATTGTTTAAACAAATTGGCGCAAATGCCTTCCTTCCGGGAGTTATCAAATATATGCAAAACATGCTTTATCATTCAACAGAAAGTGAGAAATAATTGAATGGCCAACTAGAGAGCAACTCACCAGCTCTATTTTGTACATCTAGGTAATCTATTTTACATCATCCATAAAGTATAACTGGAAGGTTTTTAAACAATTTCGTTAGCGCTTTATTTCTTTTTGTGCTTCACTACTTAGACCAGACAATATCTCCATTCCTTATTTTATCCATTCTTGTAAACCCGTTCACGTTCCTGAGATATTCAAGTTCGAGGAAGTCATGCCATAAATCAACATCCATTTTGCTATAGCATTTCATTTGGTTCTCTTCGCCGTTTTAATTTAAAGCTTTTTAAGGATTTGTCTGCTTTATTTGCTAATATGTTTTTCATTCTTAAAACTTGTTTAACAACCAAGATAGTAAATTAATATGCATGTTCATATACATGTTCAATAATACTATCATCTATTGAGAGTAGTGTCTGTAGTGTCCCCAAAACGATTAATTTAGTTTTAACTGAAATTTTAACATTCCATAGTTTTCGTAAATATTTTTAATTTAATTTTTATTTTAATTTTATTTTACTTTCATGAATTATTATCTATAACCCCTACAGCATTGACGTAGTGATGTTTAAACTACTGGATAGGCTATTTCCCATTCCTTTGTGTGTGAGTGTGTGTATGTGTTGTGTGTGTGTGTGTGTGTGTGTGTGTGTGTGTGTGTGTGTGTGTGTGTGTGTGTGTGTGTGTGTGTGTGTGTGTGTTTTTCAACACTCCCCACGTGGCAACCTTGGTCTTCGGGGTAACCTCACCCCACCAAGTGATGACCGGACCCATTTTTCAGGTGGAGTCACCTGAAGGGCAGTGTCCATTACCTCCAATGATAGGGTGATAGTGAAAATGACGATGAGGCGAGAGGACCAACAGCGCATACCGTGGACTCCGAACCACGTTGGGCATAGGGGATACTTCACATATGCTAGACAGAGGTAAAGGTGTGGTTAGGGCCGACTTAATATCGCCAACCCTAGAGCCGGAAGTCGAACTCGAGACCCTTTGCTCAGGAGTCGCGAACTAAACCTGGCGCCATTTTCCCATTCCTTTAATATATGATTAAGTTTAACTCTGCAATTTTTAGTCAAAACGGATGTAAAGGCTGGCTAAAGGCTACGTATTAAGTTGTTAACCTAGTTCCTTACTGTGGTTTGACGCATGTGTGCCACCGTACAGCGTAGTGTCATGTCACAAAGTAGGTGTCCCTAATAATAATGTTCAAACATGGAAACTAAAAAAAAAAGTCACTACAACCTCCCAAAGCAAACGGATCATTCAGAATGTTTCAGAATGTTTTCCAGTTCTGCACGGAAAATGAGTCAAAAGGACTACTTATTTATTTGCAAAATACGGCTACGGCAGCAGGAAAAAGTGAAGCCGCAATAAAAAGATACGTTAAAGAACTTTTAAAAGCTAGAATTTCAGATACATGAGTTACTGCACCAGGAAAACAACGTAATTGGAAAAAGAAGTTTCAAACGGAAGATTTCGATCAGTGAATAAGTTATTCCATGCGATAAATGGGAACATTAATTTCGTTGGTGGAGGGAAAACATTCTGTCGAATATTCAAGGAAATGGGATTTAATTTTAAAAAATTTAATCAGATGCACTACATTTTAGTGGAAGGCCAGTATACTGATTACCGCTTCATCACTGCGACTTAACTGATATCTAATATCATGAAGCAAAAAGTAGCAGAAAAATCTGTATTTTATGTCTTGAATGTCCTGTTCCCCTGTGAATGTGGCACATCGTATATAGGACAAACCGGAAGGACCATCGCTACCAGAATAATCGAACATGAACGGAGCATTCGTTTAATGCAACCTGAGAAGTCTGGGCTGGCAGAGCATTGTTTTGATAACGACCATAGAGCCAATTTTCGAGAGACGTCCATCTTGGCAATATGCAAGTTACTGGGAACGGAGAATTAAGTGGGACTTGGCGATTTCCTCTGAAAGGAGCCCGCTTCATCGTGATGCTGGATTTCAGTTTAGCTCTTCCTGGAAACCGGCCTTAAAATAGAAATCCGTCGATTTAAGAAGCAAAGATCAATATAGCTTGATAATCAAGCTGTTTGACCCACTTAGTTTTCTATACTCACTCCATCTCCTGACCTGGCATTTAATTTACTGAAAACTATCTTTTGTTCAGTAATGCGAATTTTGATAGTGTTTTGTCTTTGTTTATATTGTGTTATATCCAGTGTTTCATTAGTGGTTATAACATTTTATAAATATCTTGATGATGGGAGAGATGTACACTCCCGAAACGTCCATATCTAATCGTCTTTGCACCTGGCTTGTTGCCCGAGAAGAAAGTGAGCATATTCGGCGCCAGGAAAGCTTCAGGTCGTATTTTACCTCCGTCGGTTTTGTGCATTCCAGAGAAATGTGTAGTGTTTAACGCCCGCTTTTACTACATACGGCACCGCAGGCGGTGACACTGATGATGCATGAGATGAAAATGGAGCACCGGTGGAATGAGGTGGCGGGGGAAACCTGAGGTCCCGGAGAAAACCCGCCCCAACGCCATGTTGTCCTTCACAAATCTCACTTTGCGGTCGCCTGGTATCGAACCCGGGCCGCCTTGGTGAGAGCCAAGCGGTCTAACCACTGAGCCACGGCGTGGCCATTCCAGAGATGACAATGACAAGTGATACAGATATAACAGCTCACATTCATCCTGTAGATGACGTCACTACAGATAAGCTCTACAGGTAGAGCAAGTGAAACGGGTATGCAGGAATCGGAATCTTTACATCATAAATAAATCAATTGTTTTCTTTTCCGTAGCGTAGCACATTTTATGCCTTCAATAATATCTATGCATATTTTTGTGATATTCTGTTTAATTCTCAACTCATCTGAGAGCCAACCGTGCGGTGTAAACAGATAACAGCGCCTCCCTTGCAAAGTACCTTCCTAAATTTTCGGGTAATAATTTACTATATTGGGCATGCGAGGGATTGAATCAGACTATATTTATCTCGCTATTTCAGGTCCCTTATACGGGGTGTCTCATCTAATTCTGCGACCACAAATATCTCTGAAATGAAACAAAATATGAAAATTCCAACTGGCCAGGAATGCACCAATTTCAGGGGCTCACACAATGAGAAGATATGCACCATCCATAAAGGTAAACAAATAACACTTCCAACACCAAGTTGCATATTTTTATATGGAATATGTATGTTCATTCTAGCAAAATGACAACTAGAGCTACAATTAATGATAACACATTTGGTTCCGCTTTTCTAAACACATTTACTACTGGCCTATAACCCTCAGAACCTTTATTGTTGTGCATTACATCCGGCATGAGAAATCTACCCACAAATCACCAGCTTAAAAACTTCGCATCCACAACGTCTCTGAAAACTTGTGCATAAGGAGCGGGATATCCATCATGCTGGAACCACATTGATAGGTGCGTTTTCAATCCCACATCCTTCATGAGAAGGGGTAGAGTGTGTTGCAGAAATGATGTATATCACTGTTCGTTTAAAGTTCCCTGATAAAACTAAGGACCTAAAAATCGCTTTCCAATGGTTTTCAAATAGGTGGATAGGTCGGGGAGGTCCTGTGCGATGTCCAGCTCAGTCACCAGACTTGACGCCATTAGCTTCTTTCTCTGGGATACAGTGAAAAATAGACTGTATCAAGAACCGCCAACGGCAGTAGATGATATGCAAAATCGTACTGCGGCGTGTGCGGCGACATCTGTAGAAACATTGCAATCCGTGCAACACACTCTTGTTATCAGATTCGAAAACTGTATTGATGCAAACGGAGGGAACTTTGAACATCTGTTGAAGTGACAAGGTTCCATCGGGCAAGACTCTACTGGTGATTTGTAGGCACGTTTTCCATGCCGGATGTAATGCACAACAATTAAGTTTCTGAGGGCTATAGGCCACTACGAAATGTGTTTAAAAAGCGGTACCAAGTGTGTTATCATTAATTGTATATCTAGTTGTCATTTTGCTAGAATAAACATACATATTCCATTTAAAAAACGCAACTTGGTGTTGGAAGTGTTACTTGTTTACCTTTGCAGATTGTGCATGCCTTTTCATTTGTGAGCCCCTGATATATGTGCATTCCTGGCCAATTGTAATATTCATATTTTGTTTCATTTCGGAGATATTTGAGGTCACAGAGTTATCTGGGACAACCTGTATATTTAAAATTAGAACATTTGTTATAAATATAGATAATTTTATTATATTTTGGCAGAGGTACGTTAGTGTTAACATTTAAATAGTATCTCAGCATAGTCCGCAAAGGGTTGAGCCCGCCAATTATAACACTTTACGCTCAGGAACAGTGAAGGATTCTAATGTGACCTACCTCACGTATGACCCAGTCAGATGTATCATGCGAGGCCAAGGTTGCTGTTTATCGCAGTTGCTCTTTTCGCTAAAGATGCTGAGTGTTTATCATTCTGATACCAGGAGGTATGTTGTCCACTCACCCATGGTTGGAATTAGTTGCATTTCACGGTCAGAAATTAAGAGCTGCACGCTCTTTATTTCTATTTATTTATTTTTGCAATTTACGTCCTCCAACATTAAGTCATATCGGACGATGAATGAATGGTGAAATGATGCTCAAATGTGTCCAGGTTCCATGGAGCTTAGAGCTACCCGACATTCCTCTGTAAGGATAAGAGAAAACCTCGGAAAAAACCTTATCCAGGCAACTCACCCTAACCAAGATTCAAATTCGGGACCTCTTGAACGTGAGGCAGACATGCTACATAGATGCACCTGATGAAAACTGCAGTGTTTACGCAACTAATAGATGCTGTAGAAGGTGGCCTCTTTATATTTTCTACACAATGCTGAAAATTTCCATGCTGAATGCATTTGTAATATATTCATCATTAATGGAAAACCATTAAAAACTGACGCTTCGAGTTCACCAAGTCTCTATCATGGCAGCTAGTTGAACAGCTTCTACAGAGAAGGATGAGTATTCCACACCTTCCTCGAGGGTTAAGAAATAACATTGCCGGGATGCTCATATGCGAAATCCCAAAGAAATTAGGAGTCACAACAAAACGGAGTTAGATGTGCAAAGTGTCCTAGAACAAAAGATAGGAAAACAAAAGTATGTTGTGTAGCTTGCAGTACACCAATCTGTGCGCAGGAAGTATTTGTGAGGTTTACTTGTAAACACCTACTGTGGTTTTGTCCAGTTGCTGTATCCATTTCATTTTAAACACTTTTATTAGTTACTATTCATCTTTAATTTCATCCTTTAAACTTTGTTTCCAGAGTAAAGCATTTAATTTGATTCAAAATAGCTGATCCTTAAAACTATCATCGTTCGGCTAATGAATATTACATAACCCGACATTCGTCTATTAGGATAAGGGAAAACCCCGGAGAAAACCTTATCCAGATAACTCACCCTGACTTATGTGCAGGGCTAGGATTTATATGTAAATACATATTCCTTAATTTTACTGATATACTCATTTTTAACTGATGTCCATCGATCATGTTGTCCTCTATTCAAATTAAACAAATTTATTTTACATATTTTTCCATATTTTTGACAATAGTACATATTTATATGTAAAATTAATATTTGTCCATATTTAGTGATTTTAATGCGATATTTGTACATATATTACTCTTAAGAGAAAAACTATACAGAATTTTCGTTTTCATGACAAAAATGTGGTAATAAGGATAAGCTTACAGTTAAAATAGGGTACAAGGTACATATAACTAGGCACTTTTTCTACTACCTTTGTATATAATTATTTGTGGAAATACCTGCGTTTTCTACCTTTAAGTGGTCCAAGTTAAAGTCCAGTTGTACTCACTAATTACCTCCGCTGGTATGAGGGCAAGGAGACATCAGTGGGGTTGTTACTCTAGAAGCATTGGATATTAACGAACTAAACGATTTTTAGAATTTTGAAAATTTTTTGCCATGAGTATCTATAAAACTCATTTTCTAGTGATTTTTATTGTTCCCGAGGAAGATCAAGAACCAAATTTGGAGAATGGGACAGAGGAAGTAATATCATCCACCACTGGTTTTTCTAGCCTAGAAAGAGATGTATTTCTTTCTCTTTCCAAACGTTGGTGTCACATGTAGCTGTAAATCTTTTCCTTCAATTCAATCTACGATACAATTGCGAAGTTAAAAAATTATGTTACCGAGTTCAAAGATGAAGGATTTCCAACAGATGGAAAAGTGTTATTCTGCAATACATATCAGACTAAAGTGAATTCAAAACAGCGATTTTTAATTAATCAACATATTTCTACCACAAAACACCAAGTTGGCAAGAAAATATACACCGGATTTCATCAAACTTTTATGACGCAACCCACAACAGGTAAACATGCTGAATTGAACACTGATCTCTGCCGTGACCTCATCGGATCTGATATACCTCTTTGGAAAGTCAACAGTCCATCATTGCGACAGTTTCTAGAGAAATATATTACTCATAACATTCCGGATCAGTCAACGTTACGTAAATATTATTGTGAAGTGGTGTATACAGAAACTCTGTAGAAGATAAGAACGGTGATAGGTGAAAATTCCATCTGGGTATCAGTAGATGAAACTACAGACGTAGAAGGACTATGTATCGGCAACGTTGTGATTGGTTCCATGAACAGTGAGACCTCTTCCAAAACTATATTGTTGTCATGTGAAGTAATGGAAAAATGCTATAACAAAACAGTTGCAAAATTATTTAACGATGCAATGGCTGTTCTGTGGCCTAGTGGTATTAAACATGACAGAGTTTTGCTACATTTGACTGATACAGCTTCCTACATGATAAAAGCAGCTGAAGCTTTAGTGTTTTATTTCCGAAAATAATCCACTTAACCTATACAGCACATGCCTTATATCATATTGCAGAAACAATCAGGGTAAATTTTCCAAAAGTGGACCAATTAATTTCTTGTGGAAAGAAAGTGTTCCTGAAAGCCCCCAGCAGAATTCAACTCTTGAAGGAAATGATTCCAACGTACCTCTGCCACCGCGACCAGTACTAACCAGATGGGGTACATGGTTGGATGCTGTGGAGTATTACTTGAAGAACT
Organism: Mantis religiosa; assembly: GCA_030765055.1. Lineage (NCBI taxonomy): Eukaryota > Metazoa > Arthropoda > Insecta > Mantodea > Mantidae > Mantis > Mantis religiosa. Next base: position 95,390,581 of record CM060951.1, read on the forward strand.
ATGAAGCCATCAAGAGTGTGGTGGATTCTGCCCCTATTAACGTTCTGAAATCCTTGTTAAGTGACGACTGTGTGAAAAATTATTTGTGTTACATTCAATCAAATTTTTGTAATATAACAAAAACAATTCAGAAACTACAAAATAATAATCTCTCATTACATGAAAACATTGATATTCTAAAAAAAAAAAAAAAAAAAAAAAAAAAAAAAAAAAAAAAAAAAAAAAAAAAAGGATTCATGAACTCAAATGGGCACTGGGCACGTGGTCATTTAGCTGATCTTGTCAAGTGTAAATTGCACAACGTGTTTTTTTAAAAAAAATCCAGGCTTTGAGGAAATGTGCAAAATAAGTGCAATCTTAAGTGGTTCGTCAAATATAAAACTAGAATCAGATATATCTCCTGCTGACATACTGAATTTTAAACACGCTTCAATCACTTTATGTGCAGTAGAACGAAGCTTCAGCCAATATAAATCAATTTTGCGAGACAGCAGGAGAAGCTTCAAGTTTTAAAATATAAAACAACATTTTGTGTCATATGGTTATTGTAGCAGAAATAATGAATAAATACAAGTGAAAGGATAAAAAAATTAAGAATTCAATTTATTAATCCAGTATTTTTAATGTATTTTATACGTTCTATTGTACCAAATATGTGTGAATTTTATATATATGTATATATAAGTACGCAATTCGATATTTTTAGCACATCATGTACATATTTTGACATTTTTACTACATAAATATGTACATATTTTGACACTTGTTAGTACATATAAATCCTAGCCCTGCTTATGTGTATGATTAAGCAGTAGGATTTAATATAAGGGGAAATTTGACTGTATAAAAGCTCCGACGGAAGTAAACAATTATGGCATCTTCCGCAAGTTTGTTTTGAAGGTCACGACTTCTCCCAGTGTTTCAACATTTAAGCACCGAGACACAACATTTGTGTCATAAATCAATTGTGCGGCAGTCTGTCCTGCATAAACCAGCGAGATACGTGATCTCAGAGTAAACAAAAGAGAATCAATATGCGACAGATGCGACCCCAGCAGGCTCTTACCTAGAGTAAAAAGGTATAACAGGGAACGAGATGTATAGTCGCATCATCACGTAACAGAAGCATCTGTCAAGAAGGTATAGTCAACATAACGATGGAGCATCTTCACAATGGTGACACATCTAGAGAGGATTCCCAATTACCGAACGATAGCTGTCGATATATCGTTATATTTTCGAAACGTATATTGGTACCACCCAGGAGCTGAAAGCTTCTTAGCTACAGTGAAGTCGTATAAGTTGCCTCACAGAGTGTATCACCGTTCCATATTAGATCATACGCCACAGCTTTTAACATATTGGTAATAAATCATTTGGGTAAACAACGAGGAAGGTATTAAAAGTGTGCTGTGTAATAAAATTGAAATAGTTATATGATAATTGAGATAATTGAGAAAGGAATAACTGATAATTAGCAATGCTGTGTATTGATGTCCATTGACACTGATTAACAAATTTAAATTTTAAAACAGGTGAAGAGATGAAAGAAAGTGAATCTTAATGTCCTCGACGCGCTGAATTTGAAACGGAAATCAGTTTTTCTGTAGCACCCTCGGATTTTCTGAAATTCCTTTAATGATAAATTGCAAATCAAAATTAACCCAGCACTCACAATGTATACTATCATAAGGAAAGCATGAAACTTTCTCAAGTTCCATTAATATGGTTGCTTATTTTAGTATAAAACACGTTAATTTCAATCAAATGGCTAGTCAGATTTACGTGGTTCAAGGGAATGGTCGCTTTAAACTTTTCCCAGCATGTGTGGTCCGACCTTTCTTATTAAGAACCAGCATCAATATTATTATTATTATCATCATCATCATCGTTAATGTCCATCAATTTATCTCAAAAACAGCGGTTTAACTATGAAGCCTGGGACTTAAGTAACAGCATAGTAAGTCGGCACAAAAGTGTGTGTATAGCATTGTATATGAGAACCCCTAGTGGTTTATATACGATTCAGCTGCAGAATTTATTGCCATGTTGGCATGTTGGATATAGTAGCTCAATAGTTAACAGTAACCGGACCGAGACCTGGAGATCCGTGGTTCATATCCCGACTATGGCATTGAAGTTTTCAGTCTTGCTATGCTCATACTCTTCCTCCTCCTCCTCCTCCTCCTCCTCCTCCTCCTCCTACTACTACTACTACTACTACTACTACTACTACTACTACTACTACTACTACTACTAATAATAATAATAATAATAATAATAATGATAATAATAATAATAAATAATAATAATGATGATGATGATGATGATGATGATGATGATGATGATGATGATGATGATGATGATAATAATAATAATAATAATAATAATAATAATAATAATAATAATAATAATAATAATAATAATAATAATAATAATAATAATAATAATAATAATAATAATAATAATAATAATAATAATAATAATAATAATAATAAGAACAACAACAACAACAACAACAATAATAATAATAATAATAATAATAATAATAATAATAATAATAATAATAATAATAATAATAATAATAATAATAATAATAATAATAATAATAATAATAATAATAATAATAATAATAATAATAATAATAATAATAATAATAATAATAATAATAATAATAATAATAATAATAATAATAATAATAATAATAATAATAATAATAATAATAATAATAATAATAATAATAATAATAATAATAATAATAATAATAATAATAATAATAATAATAATAATAATAATAATAATAATAATAATAATAATAATAATAATAATAATAATAATAATAATAATAATAATAATAATAATAATAATAATAATAATAATAATAATAATAATAATAATAATAATAATAATAATAATAATAATAATAATAATAATAATAATAATAATAATAATAATAATAATAATAATAATAATAATAATAATAATAATAATAATAATAATAATAATAATAATAATAATAATAATAATAATAATAATAATAATAATAATAATAATAATAATAATAATAATAATAATAATAATAATAATAATAATAATAATAATAATAATAATAATAATAATAATAATAATAATAATAATAATAATAATAATAATAATAATAATAATAATAATAATAATAATAATAATAATAATAATAATAATAATAATAATAATAATAATAATAATAATAATAATAATAATAATAATAATAATAATAATAATAATAATAATAATAATAATAATAATAATAATAATAAATAGCCAACTAAAGCCATACTATTACCTTAATAACTCCTTAATTTAAAACCTGAATATTCTTAATTTTAATCCGGAAGCAAATGTTACGTATAACTATCTACCACATTTCCCTTTTTAAACACATTCTATTATACACTAGCATGGATGTCGATATGCAAATGAGACTAAAATTTAAATAGGTATATGGGCATGAGTTTCAACTATGAACATATTGCATTAGAAAATAATATTTCTGTTAGCGTTCCTGCAAACCGATGTTTGTACGTAGCAACAGTATTTATCAATGTGGTTCATAGCGACAAAGATAGGGTGATATTGTATTGCTATGTTGTTGCGCCATATTTATCATTCAAAGTCGCGGAATAATTGAGTCAGGAATGTTGATGCAACGCTCATAAATATTTCATAAGCATTCATCATATAATTGTAGCAGGAGACGTGCGTTCGTTACGCCTCCTTTGTTTCTTGGTTTAGGATGATTCAGAGTAATGCAACTGAAACATTCATTTCAATTCTGGAAAAAATGAGCTGTTCGTAAATCAATTAGCATTTGTTTAGTAGAATTTTCAAACAACATGCCTTCCATATAGCTCAGGATATGAATCCCAGAAGGCTTAATGTTTGTATAGGCTGATGCAAATTTTGTTTTTGTGGTATGCTCATCGCTATCCTAGCTATGAAGGTAAGCAAATTACTGACATTCAAAATAACTGACGAATGCTGCGAGTTCTAATTGTTTTGTAGCTCAACATCTGTCCTCTTTTTATTATTTTCTGATTGCATGCATTTTTAGTATGTGCAAAAGTATTTTGAAATGTTCTAATTTATGGTGTGGTGTGATAAAAGATATCTCACCACCTGATGGAAGTCATAACTTCATGAAATGCATGCTTAGTTCAACGCTAACAAATGGTTTCCTACAACCTTCGACGAAACCTCATTCCATAAAGCGATGATTGGCTCCACATATTTGCTGTGGCCAACTTCGGACAGTTACATGAGGATGTATAACAGCACATGATGTGAATGAATAACATCACATAATACATGATGACACACCATAATAATTATGAGTATGACATTTAATTAATACAGGTTTTACAGAAGAATCATAACCACCTTGCAACTTATTGATGCTCTTCATGAACTTGCCAGAATTGAAGGCATAGATTAATGCCATTCCAGAGACGGAAAGAAAAGCACAGAGCCTTTGGTGCAGGTCATGAACAAACGTTGTACTATCGTACCGCCCACTTCGTGTAATGTAGAGGTGGAAAAAGTAATTCGTCAGAAAGATATACCCCTTAATGGGGCTTAATGTTCTATACATTTAATTTTAATCGAAATAATGACCAACATTTGTAGAAACAGCTACATTTACATATTTTCTTCGATAGAAATAGACTATTGAAGCGAAGTAAAGCTGGTGCTCCCATGTCGTAGATTTACAACATGTAAAAATTCGTAAATATTTTTTATAAAATAACAGGGTCTCTGATCAGAGTTAAGCGGTCTTTCATGCTCAGTATAGAAGAGTACACCGAGAACAACATATACGTTCATGGAAAAGTAAACAGATACATACAAATGCAATTAAATTTTTAGCTTCAGAAGCTCATAATACTTAGATTTTCGGTAAAATAATATTGCTGGAGAAAGTGAACATATCGAATTTGGTAAACAAAGACCATTAAAATAACTACTACAAATAAAATATCATAAGAAAAACTGTTAAATGATACTCGTATTTTCACTTTATGGTTCAGGCTTGTTGAGTCGGTTTGCTAAATCATTATTATTGGAAACTGGTGTTCTTCATTTTTTTAAATATACATCCTCCAACATTAGGTTATATCGGACGACGTATTCTTCATGGCATAGTGCTTCTGGGAAGGCCTTTTCCAGCTTCAGCAGTTGCTACTGATTCCTCCGCCCATCTTGTCGTTCCTGATTGCCATGCTAGCAGTCTCAGTTCCGCCTGATTATTGTTGCTGCGTGGCCATTCTCAAAAGGGTCTAAGCACAGAAATATTTATTCGAATTATGTATTTGCAGGATGAAATTTTGCCTTTGGGATAGAAGAAACAAGGTGAGGAAGCCTATTGCCATTCAAAGCCTATATGTCAGAATAAAGGACCTATTTGCACATTGGCAAGAGTGATTTAGAAACAGTATAACTTGATTTGGGTTTTCTGAAAATTTAAAAGTCAATGAACTCTATGAGAGAATTATACGAAACTAAGCCATATTGATGTCTGAAGTTTTTTGCCCAACCTGAAACGCAGTCTTTTTCGGTCATTTCTCCTACCCATGGTGTTCTGGTGTAATAGTAAATTGATTAGAAACTTTACAGTTTGGCGGCTAAGTTCATCCTCCATGTATGGCTTGTGTAGTAGTCTCGTGGGTAAGGAGGGGATAGATTTGAGTCATCTATGACTTGCCCATTTAAATCTGGGGCTCCCAGATTTCACAGGTGTATAACATGAGAAGGCCCATGAGTGCTTGGAAAAGGTACAACGTAACACTAACAGTTATTCCGGATTTCAGCAAGATATATGGCCCCTTGGCCCACTCAGAGAAATCCCCGATGTGGCTGATGAAAGTTACACTAGTCAAGATTCAGGTGATTGAAAATCCCTATTCAATTCTTCGGCCTCTAAACCGGATAAATATAATATTGATTGTATATGTGTTTAAGTATACTATTCACAGGTTTGCTATTAAGCAGAAAATCAGGCTGAAGAAGGGATCTCAGCACTTTCTGCTATTACAATGTTTATTTCAATGGGGGTTATGATTAAATTATTTCAGGAACTTGTCTTATCAGGAACCTTGTCTTATCAGGAACTTGAGATGTTCAAATGTGTCAAAGTAGTGGTGCGGAATGTTTTCGAATACATCATCTATATATTGGAACCAAATTTTAAATATTTCTGGATAGAAGGTAATAATTTTCTTTTTCAGCCAATTCATATATAAATCTTTTAATAATGGAGATAATAGGTTACTCGCTTTTAAATTTCTTTACAATTGTTGTTAAATGTAAAAAAAAGCATAAATTAGACAACAATGTGTATATCTAATAAAATCTCACTTATACTGCTCTTCTACATTAATATCAGTTATCAAATGAATAAGAAAATCTGGAATTTAAGTACATAAGTACATAATGATATCAGATCAAATAGGACCCATAAATCATTGTCTTTAATGGGTAACTGTTTTATCTCATTAATTCCATTGAGTTTTTCATGCTATCAGTTTCAAATTTCTCGAATAACATACTTTTTGACCTCACATTTTGCCAATAAATAACCAGACGTATCCAGAATAAATATATGTTATCATCTTTCCTTGCATTACTAAGTATTTGCATGTAGTGAAATGTGTTTAAGCAGCTAAATACCATATCCTACACCACACATAGTAGCAGTCAAAAAAGAAGAAACACTGTGCAGGGCGATATAGCAGTACTGGAAATTGCTCTTTTATTTATTGAAGTTCGATTTGATTTCACCGGTGTCAATGAATTATATGTTGTATTACTAGCTGCTGCCAGGAGAGGCTACATAGGTGGATCAGATGAGGTTTTCAACGAGCCCACCAATCTCTGGCCAAGTAGGAAATTCTCACCGTTTCTGTTATGATTATCTCTTCCCTCTCGGAGGCAGCTTCACCGCATCGGTTAATTGGATTCCCAGTGTTTTTAACAATCCCTGCTCTTGTGCAAATAAAACTGTACAAGGGGAGAGCCCTCGAAAGCAAAAACAAATGTGAAGCGAAGCGCGCCGATCGGGTGGGAAATGCTTCCAGGCGAAGAGATCCTATCTGGATTGTTAAGCGAACCTTGACTATCATCGTCTATGCTTAATGGTGCAGTACATTGTGTTTTCAGAGGAATGCATTCTTCTTGTACTTAAATAAACTGCCAGAAAGGGCAACTGAAGCACTACTTTAGCACGAGCTGGGGAGAAATTAAATCAAATCGCACGAGAAAATAGAGTTTTACGCGTCTTAAGGATAGTAATTTTGCAGAAGTATACAGACTCCAGAAGGAGTCATTTTCTATAAAAGTGATATAGCAAAATGACATGAAAATCCCTCTGTCATTTGAGAGATACTAAGAAGTTGAATTCTGAAATATAGCTTAAATAGTCGGCCTATGGCTGTACTAAATCAGAAGAAATTATTTATACAAATAATTTTGCTTTACTGAAGCATTTAAGCGGGATTATATAAGTGTATTTCATACTAAAATGTACTGAAAGCCTCGGGTAGATGCTAAATATTAATTTGGGTGCATAAATCCAGACATTGCAGGGTTTTGCATTGTAAGGTACTGATAACTCGAAGAAGGTGTTCAAAACAAGCTCCGTCTGCTCTTTATATAAGGCAATTTTGTCATTAAAGCTTCTCCAAACCTGCAAAATATTACATATTAATTAAACAAATTAAATAATGCCAGGATTTTGGAGGCCACTCTTGCAAAAATATATGTTTATGGACGAGGATATAGTTATCCCTATAATTATCAATCATCACTCAGTTTATTTGAAGTCTTTTAGAAAACACGCGAATTACGGCAGCTTTCTTGTTTACGGTAGTCTATGGTACAGTGTCGATTTGTAGGGGATTGGGAATTGAATGGAAAAGATATACAAAAGGTATCCACACACCTCAGCACTTGAGAATATAACTATTCAACTTAGTTACAGAATATTTGGTCCGTTGTGAACTTTGCATGTAGTAAGATTGACATCAATTTCGACATGCAGTTTCATATTATTTTCAGCTCATTGTTTCTGTGTGGGGTAGGTCTACTCCGTTATTCACCGCACGTGCTTTGGTATTTGAGAGAGCGCTCGTATCCCACAATAAACGCGCACCATAGGGACGGATAGAATCCTAACAAGTTTTAAATGGCGCACATTGTGTTAAAAGGCAAAGCTTTATGCAGACGAGCTAATGGTTCTTACTCACAAATTGGTTATCTGATATTGTGAGGCTTTGCAAGGCATGGTATAGAGTATGAACCACAAAAGGTCGTAATTAATGGTGTTTGAGGAGCAAAACATTCTGTGAAGCGATAAAAAGTGGAAGGTACCGGGGAAATGGGTACAGGTTGTGAACTAAACTAATAGTAAGTGCATCGGGCTATTGGGTAAAGCAAAGGGAAAGTAAGTTCAACAAAAGGTACATTAGTTCTAAATTCATTAGATTCTGTGCATTACTCCAGTTATACCAAAAAAGTGTTTCAAGCACGTTTATTGAATTTGCAAATACTTTTTTTTTATTTGCATCCTCCAACTTTAATTCATATCTGACGATGAATAAAATGGATGAAATGATGCTCAAATGAGCCCAGAATATATAGAGCTTAGAATTACCCAAAATTCGTCATTCAGGATAAGCGGAAACCCCGGAAAAGAACTTTATCCAGATAACCTGCTCTGACCGAGATAGGAACTCGAGACCTCTTGTACGTGAGGCAGACACGCTACCATCTACGCTACTGAGGTGGGCGGAACTGCGAAGATATATGGACTTCTAATATGGGGATAGAATAAATTTTGAATTAAATGAATAGGGTACCCAGTAAGTTTTCCAACTGTGTGTTGAGACGCTCAGTAAACGTTATCAAAGAAATCCCAGTAGTTCAAATACAAAGCTTAATGTAAGAGGCTGATTAAGGAAAAGACTTAAGTTATTTGCTGTGGAACACAGCGGGTGTCAGCAGATCCCTTCGTACGTTGTCCATATTTAAGTATTGCTGTATTTGTCCCGTTGTGTTCAAAATATCAAATACTGCGCTACTAGAATTATAACTGTCTTTTTAAATGTAAGTTGTATAACCTTTTAACGAAGCGTTGTTTCACTTTTATTGTTCGGATTAATCAGGTGCTCCACACGGTGCGCAAACCATAATGTTGGAGAAATAACAATTATTTTAGTGCATCAATACGCGTATACAAATTGGTACAACATACACCCTTTGACACAAAAAGAGCAGACTCTGGAAGTGTATGTCCACATCGTGTACACGGCCAGTTCACAGTGGTGTCAAGAATCCTTCCTTTCTTTGCACACTGTAACGTGTGCTAAAAATTTAGCCTCATAAGTGACTCATAATTGAGTCTCAGTTACTAAATGTGCACAAATAGCAGAGCAGTTATAAAGTATGTAGAATCTAGTCCTACGATGGTTCGAATTCCATACGCCATTTTGATTCTTTTTATCCTAGAAATATGAAATGTGTATCGTGCACATTGTAATATAACTTCCACTTACTAAGTTTTACTTGATTTTATGTCATTTATACTCACATAAAAAGTTGAAATGCTCTACTCTGTTTTTAAACTAACTGAAATAAATGTTTTATTTCTATGTTGAAAATCAAATGTAAACTAACTTAGTATCGGGTATATAAACCCTCTGCTCATATTACCGCCCCCATTCTTTGGGGCATGGATGATACCAAATGTCTAGTGAAATCTTCATGAGAGATACTGTTTTTTTTTTTTTTTTTTGCAATGTATGTCCTCCAACGTTGTCATACCGGACGATGAATGAAATGGGAGAAATAATGCTCAAATGAGTCCGGGGTCCATGTAGCTTAGAGTTACCCGAAATTCGTCTATCAGGAGAAGGGAAAACCCCGGAGAAAACGTTATACAGATAAATCACCCTAATCGAGATTCGAACTCGGGACCTCTTGAATGTAAGGCAGATACGCTGCCATTTACGCTACCGAGGCGGGCAGCACCATTCATAGCAGATGAATGAGCCGAAGTGTTTAGACAACCAGTAAGAAATTTTCTACAAACATTGAACGATAATAGCATGTTATTTATTATTATTATTATTATTATTATTATTATTATTATTATTATTATTATTATTATTATTATTATTATTATTATTATTATTATTATTATTATTATTATTATTATTATTATTATTATTATTATTATTATTATTATTATTATTATTATTATTATTATTATTATTATTATTATTATTATTATTATTATTATTATTATTATTATTATTATTATTATTATTATTATTATTATTATTATTATTATTATTATTATTATTATTATTATTATTATTATTATTATTATTATTATTATTATTATTATTATTATTATTATTATTATTATTATTATTATTATTATTATTATTATTATTATTATTATTATTATTATTATTATTATTATTATTATTATTATTATTATTATTATTATTATTATTATTATTATTATTATTATTATTATTATTATTATTATTATTATTATTATTATTATTATTATTATTATTATTATTATTATTATTATTATTATTATTATTATTATTATTATTATTATTATTATTATTATTATTATTATTATTATTATTATTATTATTATTATTATTATTATTATTATTATTATTATTATTATTATTATTATTATTATTATTATTATTATTATTATTATTATTATTATTATTATTATTATTATTATTATTATTATTATTATTATTATTATTATTATTATTATTATTATTATTATTATTATTATTATTATTATTATTATTATTATTATTATTATTATTATTATTATTATTATTATTATTATTATTATTATTATTATTATTATTATTATTATTATTATTATTATTATTATTATTATTATTATTATTATTATTATTATTATTATTATTATTATTATTATTATTATTATTATTATTATTATTATTATTATTATTATTATTATTATTATTATTATTATTATTATTATTATTATTATTATTATTATTATTATTATTATTATTATTATTATTATTATTATTATTATTATTATTATTATTATTATTATTATTATTATTATTATTATTATTACTACTACTACTATTACTATTACTATTACTATTACTATTATTATTACTATTATTATTTCTATTATTTAGGTTCTGCAACTAAACCATACGTCATTGCTATTAAAGTAACAACAATAAAGTGAAATATGCACAGCAAGGATTCGAAATGCTATTGGTCTACTTAGGAGACAAGCCTTTTACCACTCGGCTACCATGCATACATTCAAGCCACCAGGCAAGTCTGTATCTAGCGCATAGCTTTGAAATGAAGCCAGAGTGGTATTAAAGCTCATATTGGATTAAACCAATTATTCTTTCACTGTAGCCGAGCTTAGGACAAAGTATGTAAAGGTAAAGTCATTATGGTTGGAATTGAAATCATTGAACTTCTCACTCTAGTTCTACGTTTCCAACGCGCATATTGTGAACGTAGCGTCAACAGAGTGTTTCCGATGTTTTCCCTATCTGACTTTGTTTCTTGTAGCTGCTCATAGTTTTTTGTGAAAATGTATATTTTTGTTCTGTTCCTGTTATATCACAAATAATGAAATTGTAAAATGAAACCTTTGCAGCAAATTATCCTCGGTGGTTAAATTAATTATATGATATCCTGAGCAACTTAAAAACATAATATTAAACGTCTTTTAAGTTTAAAATACAAAATTATGCCTAAACTTTGGATAAGATTCACTACAGGCTACATGATATGGAAATTTCTTGAAGCGCAAAATTGTAACAAACTCAAAATTATTTGAAAGGCATTTTAACGGTCACCTTTTGAAACTTAAAGATCGCCAATAGCAAAAGCCTACTGTGTTATTTGTGCTAAATCTCAAAATACTTTTTGGGACCAAAATTAGTGTCTGAACTTTTTTGAATACTTAGAAAAACTTCAGACATGTATACTTTTAAATCCTTGCTTGAATGGTATGTAGAGTCTAAAGCAGATGGAGTGTGTTTTTTTAGGAATGGGAGGGAATGAGTGGGAAAGAAGAAGGAATGAAATGGGCTATTTATGGTTTGGAAGAGGCGAACTAATGAGAGGATTTTGGAGGCAGTTGTGAGCTAGATTTGAGGATACGGTAGAAGGACGTTATTCTGTTTAATGAGGGATAAAAGCTCCCTAACGTTCTCGTAGGTGACAAAGGAGGATGCTGTGAAGGAATCAGATATCAAATGCAGTAAATATAAGAGGAAATGGTAGGGTTAAATTAGTAATTTGGAATTTAAGAGCGAAGTAACATCTAAAGTGGAATCTACCCTATATGGTAGAATTCAGAAGCTCTAGTGTATATTTGAATGTTCATGAACAAATTAATTTTTTTTTATTTCAACCTTGTTTATAGTCGCTAACTACTGGTCATATTGCTACTGTACACAAAGTATTTACATAATATTTATGTAAAGACAGTAATACATCCTGATATAACATTGGTATAATTTATAACACTGTTTGATGGGTTTATAATAAAGTGGAATATTAACAATAATACAATATTGAGAAAAATAATGATGCACTAAAATTACAACTGAAATAATGAAGCGTCTTTTGTAAATTGTAAAACGTTACTGACTATTTTAGGATCATTAAGTACAGTAGAATCATCAGAAGGAAGCTTGTTCTTCGTCCGCCACTTTGTGTATCCAGCACATTTAGTGATGATATGTACAATTGCTAAAGCTGTCTGACACATCTCACATACTGGGGCTGGATTCTAGTATATGATATGTGAATGCGTGATTCTGCAATAACCAATTCTTAGTGTAGTTAAAGCCACTTGTTATTTACGTTTCAGTTATTTAAGAGGAGTTCTTAATATTCCGTTAGCCAATCATGTAGTTTGCTGTTTCAGTCATTATACCACACTTTTTCCCAGTTTCATCTGAATTAATTTTTGAAATAGACAATATAATCTTGGTGAGCTATGCTTGAAATTGTTTCATCTGGAGGTAAACTGGTTGTTTCGCGGACTGCTGCATCTGCTCGTTCATTGCCATTAATTTGTCTATGTGATGGTATCTACAAAATGTTAACTGTTTGCCTAAGTTGATAGCTTCATTGGATAAGATTTGTATTTCTTGAAGAAATGCATTTTTTGTTTTTGTTTTGTCCTTAATTGCTATAATTGCACTCACTGAGTCAGTAATTATCAAAAAGGAGTTCGAATTTTCGGATTATAAAATGAATTCCGAACTTTATTTTATGGCGAATAACTCACATGAGAAAATAGAATACAGTGTGTTCAGCGTAAACAATTGCACATCCGCATTTTCCATCAGTAATAGAATCATCGGAGTACATATGTAAATCATTCTGATGAAGCTCTTGCAATTCAAGAATTTTATTTAAATATAGATTAAATTATTATTTTAATTTATTTAAATATTATACAATTATAATTTTTTCAGATTCTATAATTTTAATTCGATTCTATTCTATTCTTTTCTTCAAAGCATTGGTTTTATTTTTAATTTATTCATGAAAATGTTTATTATAGGTAGTATTAGTAGTTTCACATTTGATGTGAGAGAGCATTTGTAAGTGGAAGACTGGTAATAAAAGCTTCCAAGGCGGTATTTGGTGAAATACTTTCCTTACCGAAATTGTAGGTTCTTTATAGTTAAGGCAATGAAGATAAGTAGATACTCTTTCATAGAAAGTAGTATGGCTATTACGTCGATTTGAGGGAGTATTAATGCGCTTTTCAAAAATTTTCTCCAATATTTTGGTTTCCTGAACAGAAACTTGTTTGAATGCATATATTAAACTTAGTTGAATTCATTTCATTTCTAGTGGGGGTGCTTCTGTCTCTATGTTAAGACTCGAAGAAGCACTTGTGCAGAAAGCTCCTAAAATGAGCCGTAGAGCTGTAGTGTATTGAATCGAGCATTTTGAGAGCAGTAGGAGAGGCTCAGTTGTATAATATGGCTGCATAGTCTGATTTATATCTGATAGTAGTTTTGTAAGTAGATAATAAAAAACTTAAGTCTGCACCCCAGTTGTTTGCTGCTAAAGCTTTTAGGATGTGTTTAATTTAAATGTTTAATATGAGGAATCCATGTCAGCTTATTATCCAAAAGTAGATGAATAGTGACAGCACATAGTATCTTATAAATGGCCATATTAGTTAAGGATATTTCAGTTAAGAGTATTTCTGAAGACCTAGTGAAAATCAGGAATCCTAGAAATTATGTGTACCTAGTTGGGCACAGATGGTTGACGGTAACGAGAGGTGATAACTCTGTAACTCAATTCAGGAAATAATTGACAAAAAAGAGATAGACTTAATGTCACTGACTTATTTTTAGTTATTATTTAACATTTTATGACATGTAGCAATAATCAGTTAAATTATAACTTGTGAATGTAAAATTTAATGAATTTGTTTTACAAATAATTATGTTACATAGTGCATAAAGTGATTTTATGGTTGCCAAGTTGTTTAAGCTACTGTAGAAAAACTCTCTGCCTGGGCTTCTAAGCGGTGCAAATTAAATACGAAGAAAGGGAAGAGAAAAAACAAAAATTGTCCTCATTGACACACACCATTTTGTTTATTAACAATGAAAAGCCCGCCTCAGTAGCGTGGCGTTAGAGTGTCTGCCTCACGTTCAAGATGACCCGAGTTCGAATCTCGGTCAAGGCGATTTACCTGGATAAGGTTTTTCCGGGGTTTTCCCTTATCCAGAAAGACAAATGTCGGGTAACTCTAAGCTCTATGGGCCTCGGACTCATTTGAGCATCATTTCATCCATTCCATTCATCGTCCGAAATGACTTAACGTTGGAGGACGTAAAATTACAAAAAAAACATAACAAAATAAATGAAAAAGACGCAAAGGATATTGAACACAATGAGAAAAACATTCACACACAAAGTACAGGAACATCAAATGTAGATCAATATATACTCACGAAATCTTCGCCGGCCTATTGAATTTGCAGAAGTACGATCTGCTGAAATTGGTCGGCTAATGATTCCAATGCTCTTTATCCACGCGTGCCTTGGTCTAATGCATTCCTGAAGAAGTACAACGTCTCCGATTAGGGCTTTTCCTGTCTGATTTGTCGGTGACATCGTAACAGCCTGTGCGCCTCACATGCTTAAGAGATTTAGAGTTCGATATCCAATCAGGTTGAGTTATTAGGATAAGGTTTTTAAGAGTTTTCCATTATCCCGAAAGACAAATGTACGGTAGCTTTATTTTATCCATTTTATTCGGCGTGCCATATGATTTATTGCTGGAGGAAGTTAATTAAAAACGACAGAGGAAGCTACATTTACTTCCAGTAAATAATCTTCTCTGATATTTACTTAAGCCGAAAGCTTTTAGTCAACATGTTTTCGGTGATAGTATGTTCCAGCTGGGATTGTCGTAAGTTTTTTAACGTTGGCAAAGTAAGCTTTTGTCAAGGACTACGTTACTGTATCTTGAATAAATGATTTGGATTTCAGGCCAGCGTCAGTATCAATCAAAATTAGTTTACGGCTTCTACGTTTGTTAATGACAGCCCTAACGTTTTCTTTAGACAGCTTTTGGTGGAATCCACCATTCTCTAGTGACATCCTCCACACTAAGCTGTCTGTGATGCAGAAAATGTCTAGGCAGCTCTACGATGTGTCTAGTAAGCCTTGCAGCAATCTTAGAGTCTTGCAACAGCTTCAATAGTATTTTAGTGGCTGGATGCAATGTCCGGGCACTCACTGAGTACCATGCATGAGGTAATCTTCAACAATCCTGCGAATAGCTGCATTGCCATTAGAAATCTGTCCGATGAAAGGTCCGTTGTTAGACCATTTTAGTGCTAAAACGATATCATGAAAGGTCGGAGGAATGTGCGCTCGTATACGCTAAAAATCGCAGTCTATGGATGACGTCAGATGTACAGAACGATCATCAAATATGCAAACAACTACCACTAGAAGCAAACGTCGAAAATAACGTAATGTTGTACTGTGCAAAGTAGTAAAGCATTGCCTTGTAAGCATATTTCGTAACATGGCACCAGCGATTCCTCTGCCACCAGAGCAAATAATTACAAGATGGAGTTCTTGTATAGTAACCTCTAAATATGCAGTGCATTACAATGAAAGTGTAAATGTTATTACCGCTCTATATGACGAAGATTCATCTGCTATTGCATCTGCAAGGTTTCTGATGTCGCATGAACTATCCGAAAACCTTCAGTTCATATCCAACTACTTTGCATTGTTGCCCAAAGCTATTAAACAGTTAGAAAAATCGGGTTTGGAAATATCTGAGAGCATAACCATTATAGAAGACTTAGCTAATTCTTTTAATGGGATACCTCTTGTGCGAGGTACTGAAAAGGTGAAATATGAGATTCAGAAGTTCTAAACAAAAATAATGGTTATCAAGCTATGTGGAAAAGTTTAAATGCTTATAAGAAGGATACCACTCCAGAAAAAAGAGTTTAATTTTTTACATTTGCACCTCTGACATTGTGTGACGTCGAAAGACGTGCTTAAGAACTTCTTTAATATAGGTGGTCGAAATTTCAAATTTAATAATTTACGAAAATACATTGTAATCCAGAGTAATGCACTCTGTGGCGATATATTAATCAATAAATATAAATATTTATAGTCGTTTAAGTGCACTTACAGAATGCATAGTTTATGAAGCTTGTAAGTTGTGCTGCAGTGAGGTGGTGCTACCTACCTGCAGTTGTTTACATGCGCAAGCGATAAGAGCCCGTACCATTATACCTATGTAAAAACCCACACACCGCCGGCCTTAAGATATCACTGCGTATCCATACAAAGAGTATTACATAATACTGAGGATTTAAACTCCACAAATAAAGTTTATACTTTTATAACAAAATAATGGCAAGTTAGACCAATAATAATACTTTGGGTTACTGTTCCAACTTCATAATATTCCAGCAATGGCTTGTGCCAATTAGAACTTCAATAGGTGTTTCAGACGAGTCTTTTGGTTCAGTTAGATTAGTTTTACCATTTTAAGTGAATGTGCTAATTGTACTGAGGGGCATCGGGATGAGGTAAATAGACATTGTCGCTGTAGTACAATTGTGAGTCATGTAGTAATGGAAAATTCCCTACTCTCTAGGTGAGTTCCCTTTTGCCTTCTGGTGTCTTAAACACAATTACTAAATGTTTGTTGTCGATGATCAGTTGTAATGCACCTATGTATTAAGGAGGGATTTTGTGAAAGTGTGACTGCCTGCCGGAATCTTAAGTTGCATTACGTAACTTTATTATTTCCGATAAAGATCGGAATTATCCAAATTTGTGCCATATGTCGGTAAGTTAATTTCAGGAGCTTAATATCCTTTTCTAAATATGTTGGCAGTTAGTCTTTTCTATGGAAGATCAATACATGGTGTAGTTTCTTACATTTTCTGTGTCCTGTCTCGTTTAGTGCATCCTTGAACAGTATGCCATACATTATAAGGCGCATTTAAGTCTTTTGAGTTTTGCACTTCCTTTCTTTATGTTCTTGTTAATTGACATCCATGAGCCCAGAGTTCTCGATTTTCATAGAATCCTGTATACTCTTTTTCTGCATTCAGTTGCTGGGTTTGGTGTTTTCATTAAATAGAGCTATCGCTCGGTAAATAGAATAACTGCATATCTTCTGAATGGTTAAAGACCTCTAATCTTTTTCATTGAGGAACTCCATTAAGTTTGACCTCTAGGCATGAAGAAGCTAGCATCAGCAAAGATCGAGAGAGAAGCCCGAAGGATTTTAGTTCTAACATGCTTCAGAGCTGTGAGAGCTTACATGCACCGATGACCATCAATGTATCTGGCATTTACAGTTTCTGCATTGTCAACTTGTGCAGACTGCAGATGATCCAGGTAGTATAGTCATTCTTTCTGTGTTATCCAAAAGTTACTTGAGAGTTTTCTTTGTCTGCTAGTAAATGTTATTACGAGATACCGCTAACCAGAACTTTCAGTTTCCGGTGAGGCTATCCACGCAACAATATATGTTTACAGTAGACATGGACGAATTGTTGTCTACCAATGACTGATATCCTCCCGGTAATACGTTATACTTTTATATTTTTCTTAAATGATTCTAACCCGATATGAGAAGCTTCACTTCATGCGTCGCCTGAGACGAGTCCATTACTGATGACTGTGGGCCTGTAGCAGATAACTTTTCTTATGATATGAAGCTTTTTAGTTTTGCCAATGACACAAGTAGCTGTCTCTGTGTATTTTCAATCGTTAAAGTTACGAAGGTTTTGTATTCATCATCATCTGGCAGTTTTTTGTTGGCGTTATTTATGTGATAAAGCTAGAGATAATTCAAAATGTGATCTATTTTATGCGCAGTGCCTGGTCTTGCATTCGTTTAACTAGAAAATGTTGTATCAAAACATTGTAGGTACGTATATGTTTCAGTTTTCTTAAATCTTCACTGTCAGGCACTGTGACCAATCAATGGAATAATGTGCTCACATGTCTTTCAAAATAATTTGAGAACTTCTCCACTATGTATAAAATAACTGTTGATGGTATTAGTTTTCGTAGTCGCTAAGTTGGTTATATTTCCAATATATATTTAGTTCTCACTTCTCGTCTAGCTCGTGTACTGTGAACAGTGGTAGTTTGGCACCAAAGTTGATAAACAATAAAACTATAAGATAAGTATCTATATATAAAATATATGAATATCAGAGATAGTGCACAATCATTCCGCGACAATTATGTTACATGCAGACACAGTTGTATGTTGACTAATTCATATTAATATTCTTTTGCCATCGTTGTATGTTTTTATAGTTTATTTCACCTTGTTTTCATTCTGAGCACCTGCCCAAACGTACGGAAGCAGGATTTCTGGCTAGTGTTTGCAATATTTAGAATCGAATGTGGAATTAATTATGTCGCTGCAACAGTCCCACTCTTTTTATTTTACACTATATTACATAACATACATCCTCTGATAACACCCGACAGTGTAGCTTGCCTCGTGGAATTTCAAAAGCTTTCTTACAAAATGTTATCTGCATTTTGCCTCACGCCCTTCTATTTTCCATCTCCAAATTTCATTTGCACATAGCAAAATAATATTCATTATGGAATTAAACATATTTTATAATACATCTGAAAGTAGTAGTAGGAATGAAACTAATCATTGGCTGATCATTTATTTCTTGCATTACTCTAATAGTAACTAAAATGTTTATTCTATTTTGCTCTTATATGAAGTAGTAGAAATCTTATATATTTAATTTTTCTGTACCTTTAATCTCACTCTTTGCCTCTTATCTGTGCAAAATATTTCTGTCTCTTTTTTTCCTCTTTAAATGATTTAAAAAGATGCACCCACTTAAATATTCTTAAAACGCGTTAGAAAAAAAACATAAAATTAAGGAATGTCTTCTACACATAAGTCGTGTGTAGGGTAATGCTGCTAAGTTAGAACTATAAAGAAGTTCAGTGACTCAAGTACAACATTACATTTTCCATGTTATCACAAAATCGATTTGAAAATAGCCTGTGGTATGAATATATGAGTCTAGTTAGGAATGTCGTGACGTTATGGCATGTTTGTTGAGCTACATCACCAAGGGCTGAAGATAGTTCAAATACGGCTATGTTATTAAATTGTTTAGTCTGATATTATCATTGCAATGTACACCTCCTCTACTTTCGGTAAACGTTTTCTTTCTTTCTATTTTTCTCTTTTTTATTTTTGATATTATTAATGTGTATGATACGTCATCCATTAATAAATTAAACAAAACGGGCTATAAAATACACCCATGCGAATCCCTCTGTTGCTTGGATCATTTTACTTCACCTTCTAGAGGGCCCTCTGCGACTTTATCCGCTTTGGTTTATGATGTAATTTGAAAAATTTTATGCTACTTTATTCTACAGACATAGTTTAAAGACTTGGCTTTGTACTACATATATTGTTCTTTTATATGCAAGGAAGTGTCGAATGCTTGATGGAAACAGAACAATAAGCCTCTGTAAAAATATTTGTAGAAGTGCGAAGAGAATGACTATCAGCGCTTCAATTTATTGCTTCACAGAAGTATTTAACATAATTCTAAACAAGAGAGAGCTGCATTCATCGCTGCTATCGTTTATAGTTAAAACATTTCCATCTCTTAATGGACAGTAAAATTTCTCCTAGTTTCAGCATGAATAGGATTAAAAACCTTTTAGTTTTTCAATAAGTTACCAGCAGCGCTTTTTACAAAATAATCTCAGTTACAACAGCAGCATCAAGCATTGCATTAAATGGTGAGGATTTATTCGTACTTATCGAAACTGCTGTGTACCTTCATGATACTTAAAATTGTATTCTGGTCACGAACAGCATTTATCTTTAAAATGGATTTTTTCCTACTGCAATTTTTATTTGTTTCATATATCTTTCGAGAGCAATTTTATTATATTTTCCAGCATCCATTTTCTGCCTTTCTCCTACGAAAACACCAATGAGAATTGTCATTTTACCAAAATGCAATAAATTTTTGACGCTTAGAGCTTTTATAGCTTCTTCAATTCAGAATTGTTGGGTTGCAAAGGACTGAAAAACGGGAACCCCTTTTCTACCTCTGCAGCTTAGGACACATAAACGCATTTAAGTTCGATAATGTATGAAACCACAAAAGTCCTACCTAAACAATGTTTGCTCATATGCATTCGCAGAAGAGGTTATGCCATTAAAAAAAAAGCGAGGGACTGGAAGACATAAAAGGCACTTTTTATAAAGAATTGATAACATAAACTCATGTCAGAATTGGTTCGACTGTTTTGAAGAATAATACAAGATCAATGCCTAAAATACGTCAAGGGTTGATTTGAGAGGATAATGATGATGCTCTGAATATGGAGATGCGACAGCAGAAGGTAGAGTCCCTATGAGATACAAATTGGTAATTTACACAACTTCTCTCCCTCTGCGGACTTACACATCCTCTGGGAGGAGCTTAGACACCGAAATCTTTCCGATCCGGACGCGGACAAGGATTTACATATAGCAAATTCCCTTGCACGTCGAAACTCTAAGCTCTCACCCTAAAGGCCGCGCCATAGCTGAGTGTTTAGACGCTTGGCTCTCACCAAGGTGGGCTGGGTTCGATCCCAAGTGTCCGCAAAGTGAGATTTGTGCTGGACATCACTGCGCTGGGGCGGGTTTTCTCCAGGATCTCTGGTTCCTCCCGCAATCTTATTCCAGTTGTACTCCATTTCCATCTCATGTAACATCAAGAAGGCGTTAACATTTCATTACATTTATTAACCAGGAAAAAGCCAACCAGAACAAAGATCGAGTGAAACGAGAAATGGCGCTAAATTTGGGGAGCGAAAAATCCAGTTATGTAGTTATCCTTTGCAGCATTCCTTCTCGACCAGGGGAAACCCCAGGATAAAGTCCATGGTGAGGAAATTTAGTCACGAAATCGAATAAAGGACATCCAGAGTGCAGACTGTAGACCTATCACCTGAGCTATCCTGCTCTGCATCATAAGTAGTTATTTTCTTTTACTTCTGTTTCGCTTCTTCTCTTTCAATATTGGCTAAAATAATGTGAATTCGGCTTCACAGAACACCAATAATGGGGAAGTATAAAACTTACAATTTATAAATTATAAATATTATACCGAAAATTACAACGAAACTAATTAATCAAAAAATATCAAAAATTATTTACCTTCAGGATGAACAACAAGGATTCCGGCTTGGTATATTTATACTGAGGCTATTTTTGTGATAAAGCAGATAATAGAGAAAGCTATTGAGTATAATAAACCTACATTTCAATGTTTTATAGACCTCGAGAAGGCCTTTGATAGGCTGGAACTTAAAGATGTTTTAAACATTTTACAAAAACATAATGTACCGAATGGATTAATTTTATTGATTAATGACACTTTTATTAACAATTTTAATAAAATAAAAGTGGAAGGGAAAATATCTGAGAAGGTACCAGTCAGAAGAGGGGTTCGACAAGTAGATTCTCTTAGTCCATTACTATTCAATTTAGTAATGAATGAAATTATAAAAGAGATCAGTACAGTGGATGGATATAAAATGGGAAATAAAAACCTTAACATTGTATGCTACGCTGACGATGTTTCCTGATGGCAAACACTGAGAATGCCTTACAGAGACTGCTATATAAATTCTATCTTGGATGTAGAAACTATAACATGAAAATATCATTAACAAAAACGAAATTAATTACCATGTAAATTGGAACTTGAGATGAAAATAATAGAACAGGTAATGACAATACGGTACCTGGGTGTTGAGTTAAATAGTTGGGGAGTACTGCAGAATGAAGTTACATATCAAGCAAATAAAGCAGCGAGAATTTCAGGCTGCATAAGTGATATTATATGGAAAAACAAATACTTGAATAAAGAAACCAAGACTAGAATCTATAAAGCGGTAATACGCCCAATATCCACCTATACCTGTGAAGTAAGAGCGGACACCTAAAAAACGAAACAGATTCTAGAGACGAATGAAGTGAACGTCTTAAGAAAAATTATAGGAAGAACAAGAAGAGATAAAATAATAAGTGAAGATATTAGAAAGCAATTAAACATTCAAACAATAGGTGATTGGGTGGATAGAAGACGAAGCGAATTGAATGACCATGTATCCCGTATGACATCGGACAGAATCGTACGTATAGCAAGAGACTACCTACCAGCAGACGGAAGATCTCCTGGAAGACAAAAAAATAACTAAAAAAATAGAAAAAAAAAATAAAAAATATGGAAGGACTCCTAATTCCTGGAAGGAACAGGCCATAAGCCGATATGCTGAGAAGAAGAAGTTCATATAATTTCTTTAACGTTACAAACAACACATTTAATGTTGTGCAGTTGATCTACATTTTCCTGTAGGCTATGGATTCCAAAATTGTTTATTATTTTCGATTGATGCTATGCATTTATTTGAAGGATTGGCTTGAGCACGACTATATTAGAATACCTTCTATAGTTTTTTGTTGTTCCTAAACCTAAATAAGTGATATATGCTATTGCTACTGTACGATAATTTGTTCGAAGGAGTTACCTGAGGAGGTATATTTAATTGCGAATTCGAACACTGAAACTGGCAACAGAATGTGTGTAGGTTACCTGACCAAAAGCCTTAGATCATCACAGAAGATGCCGTATACGATTAGGAAATCGTTTTTACAACGGGAACTAATAACCCAAATCAATTGTAGTACTGCAAACATCTTCAGCTCCCATTTTGGGAACTTATAGTCCTCGTCCAGAGGTTTTATCTTATATCACCCGTAGCACTCTTGTTTATAATTTAATAACTTTTGGGCTGGAAATAATCACAAAAAGGCTGACTTTAGTAGCTCTCCATCTGTTAGACAAACTTTTGCATCAAAGCTTGCGTTTTTACTAAATCGCACGTGTCTTGTTAACAGTTCTTCTTTCCTTAGCAACACACTATTTTATGTCCTTTATGGACACCTTTTTTCCGTTAGCATATTCTGTGGCGTATCAAAGATTATATGCTTCTTCTGTGGCAACAGAGTCCTTTATTTTTTCAATCACATGTTACAGAAAGTTCTGATTGCATCACCTTAATGCGAAACATTAGCTATGTTTTAACATGTTTTGTAACCGTTTTTTAAGTGGACACCAAATTTTTACTTGTTTTCACTTTAATCCCAGTATGTCTGGAGGGCCTCACCTGTCTTTGGTTAATCGGTCCATCGGACCTGGCCGGGAGGAGTTTTAAAGTCCATCGGCTTTCCTCACAAGCACCAATTGTGGAACATTTGTACGCCGTGACAGGCCAACGTAAGAGATGAAATAGCATTTCCTCTATTTCTGATATAGTTATACCGCTAATGCGGTCCCCAGAGCGTCATTGGTGAAAGCAGTTTGCACCACGGGCAGGTTGAGGTTGGGATTTGGATAGGAGAGGTTATGGAATGCACATCACTATCCCTTGCATTACAAAATCTGAAACTCCCAAACCTGTACTAAAAGCACTAGCATTATAAACTGTGAACAATAGATACCCACCTAAAGAATGGTTACATATCTACACAGATGGATCTAACTTGGACAACAACTCAGGAGCAGGAATTAAGTGTGCACTGTTCTCATTCTATCAACCAGCAGGATACCACACAACAAATTTTGATGCAGAAGTGACGGCTATTCATATTTCACTCCAAAAACTTCTATACATAATAGATAAATTAAAAAATTCTGTCATACTTTCTGATTCTAAAGCAGCATTATGTACAGTAAGTTCATATAAAATGAGGTCAATCCAAATTAAAAAATGTCACTAAATGATCCAACAACTTCAAAAACTACTGAATAGAATTATATTAAAGTGAATACCTGCACATTGTGGAATTGCTGGAAATAAATCGGCTGATTTTCTTGCCAAAAAGGTGCAAATTTAATTCCGAACAAAAGTAAAAACTTGCCCTTTAAATCCATTAAAAGATTAATACAAAAAATATAAAAACAAACTAAACAATCAATATCTAAGAAAGCCAAAGGTAAAAAATTGAACATTTTAATTAAAAATCCAGAAATTATTCCAGAAATGCCACGTAAAGCTGCAGTAGCAAATTTTAGATTACTTACGGAACATGATTATTTGGCCAACATTTAAACAGAATAGGAATTTATACAAGTCCAAATTGTCCTCTGTGCAACAAAGAAGAGGAACTAACTGAACAACATCTCTTAACCTGTGTATGCCTACCTGCCGGACCCACTACACAGAAATATTGGAGAGCAAGAGAGCTAATGGCTTCATCGCAAAAGCCTAGCATTTTAAAACAACATTAGTTATGTGAATGAATGCAATGTTCTCAGAGTCCTTGTTGAGCAATAAACACTCATTAGACTGTAAAATAGTACAAAAAGACGCGGAATATATAATATTATGAATAACTGTAATAAAAAGTTGATGTAAGTTTATAAAATATATTAATATCAAGTGTACCATTAACTTTGTGTAGTATTCTGATCATGAAGTTTTCGATCTTGAAGTAATTTGGTACCTGCCCTTAAATTTGGTGGTTTCTTCAGCCTTTCTTTAGCTTGCTGAACAAAATCTCTTTTAAAAGCATATCCCTCCTCCAACATGCTCAGCTAAGTAGAAGATAGTAAGCTCACAGTACATTAAACTGAAACACATGCGTTCGTTTTAATGAAGAACGAGCTGTATGTGCTCTTTGTGTTCTTTAAGAAAAAAAGAGAAAATTGCATTCCCTCTCGCTTGGCTCGCTAGAAACGGGTGCAAAGTTATTATGAAAGCTGTATCGACGTCAACTGTGAAAAAGTAACACAAACGTATGTAAATTATTCTTTCGCCTTTGATGCTATCCAGAATGCCAACTCCTCTCAAAACAGGGATACTTTGGAAAAGAAGACTAGGGTTTTGAGAGTTATGGTAATATTTCTGAAGTTGAAACCAATTATTCTTGTCCGAAAAAAGAATGATATTGCTATAATTCCACATGTTTTTGTATACAATACGTTTATACCCTTTTACCCTTACCCAAATGTTGGATTTATTTTTCTTCCTGAACTGCTTCTTTTGAATTCAAAGGCTTTCTTGTCGTTAGGAGAAAACATATGGAAAATAAAAAGCAGGAACCAGCCTTGTATTAAATTCTGTTTTTATAATAACCTGACGTATTCCTCCTTTAGGTTTCCTTTATCTTTATGCTGATTGGCCAATGTACATATATTTGAGTAAGAAAGCATAAGCCTTCACCAATATAAGCATTTCAGATGCATAAACTTTTATACCTTTTTTTTTTTTTTTTTTTTTTTTTTTTTTGCAATTTACCCCCTTGTAACCGTAGTACCAGGCAGCGATTAGGAGGCGGCGAATTAATTGAAATCATATAATTAAAAAAGAAGATAAGTTAATAAAAATGCTTTGCTAAACTAATATAAGAATCTTGTAATAATAATATGAAATTATAATGGATAAAGTAATGATTAAAATAGCGCTTGACTTAAAGAATAGTAAGGGAAGAATATAATTTAATATAACATATATACTATCATTCAGGCAAAAAAAAAAAATTCTTGTAAAAATCTGTACACGTCCGAGAGACAGGAAGGAAGGACCGTTATCTTCTTTGTGCTAGTAAAAGTTCAATTTCTAAGAACTATAGACTACTTCCAGCCAGGAATGCGTTGGGACAAAGGACTTTCAAAATGCAGTTGAGCATGAATGCTAAAGAGATTTACTTGGCTGATTTGATAACGATGTATACCATTACAAACAACTCAGGGTAGGCGTTCCCCAATTTAGGGTGGGCTGAACGTCAATTAGTTACATGAGTTTTGCAAACCAATGTGAAAATTCTAAATAAATGAAATACCAATAATAATGTAACATTTGAGAAGGGTGAGCTAGTTTGCTCATGTGATAAAGTTGGAGAGGGGGTCTGAATAAAGTTCCAACTGAATCGTGAAATAAGAAAAATTGCTTAAAAGGTGATACTACGATAGGACGGACGTGTTCATGCGCGTTTAGAAGAGAAGCAAAGATTTATCAGTCTGAAATGTAGGGAAGTTAAGAATAGCACAACCAGCGTAAGTGGAAGCAGCATCAGAAGTTTATTAGAGCAAAGTAGTTGCCGTATAAAGAAGATATAGAAACCGCGTGGAAGTAAATTTAAACAATTAATCCAGGGTTTCAAGTAAAATTGAATTTATGTTAGGAAGTTTACTAACAGGTGTCACTGATCCAAGTCCATTAGCAAACTTAGTAGGAATGAAACCAAATAATTCTGCAACAAACAAAGTATTATTAATACGACTGAGTAGTCAACAACCACCAAAATCCATTTCCTACAAGCATTCACCTGAGGATAAGAGAGCTCATAGCTCCTATTAGAACCCAATCAATTTAACACTGGTATGTGGGTTTGCCGCATCCTCCAACGTAAAGACATATCGGACAATGAATGAACTGGTTGAAATGATGCTCAAGTGAGTCCGGTCCGTTATCCATGGAGCTTAGAGTGACCCGACATTCGTGTATCAGGATAAGGGAAAACCCCGGAAGAAACCCTAACCAAGTAACTCACCCTGACCGAGATTCGAACTCGGAACCTCTTGAACGTGAGGCAGACACACTACCATCTACGCTACCAAGGTGGGCGTTTATTAAATAATATAGTTGATTCATACTATTATGAAAATTTCACTTCCACGTTTATCTTTGAACAAAGCAAACATATTAAATTGAGTTCTTATTCATTGGCGTTCTTTATAGTAACGACAATAGTTCTGTGCCGGTGACCTACTTT
Organism: Mantis religiosa; assembly: GCA_030765055.1. Lineage (NCBI taxonomy): Eukaryota > Metazoa > Arthropoda > Insecta > Mantodea > Mantidae > Mantis > Mantis religiosa. Next base: position 95,418,035 of record CM060951.1, read on the forward strand.
CTTCGCGCACTGGAGAGAGTCTATGCCTTTGCGTCACTTGCATCTTCTGATAGCGCTAGAAGATGGAAGACAATGCAGCACGGCCATGTTTCCCAGACTGGTCTTTATTAAAACGCATACCTTAAAATATATGAGCACTTGCTCATCTTAGCCACTGAGAAAAAACAGATCTTCTTTACCCTTTTATTACTTTGATTTCACAAATGTTTTAATTTACAGGAAAACAAAAATCTGGGGTGATGCCTGTGGCTTGTATCGCATGGAAGTGAGTTAGCCGATTCTCATTTGCAGATATTTTTCATCTTCATAGATAACCGACCTTCCTTCGTCTCTAAACCTTTCTTATGGAACGTAAATATGACACGCCTCAATTTCCCGTTTACCTTTCCTATAACAAGACCTTGTTGCTCCTTGTTTTCTTCCACTTGAAACCTATGCCACAAAAGATAGCGTTTAAATTAGTGCATCTCCCTTTAAAGTTAATGGAATCTTTATGTTTCAGGAGCCCCACATTTTGACAGTGGGCACAGTTTTCTCCTGAATATACAAATTATAAATTGTTTGGCGAATTACGTACCTATCAAAAGTAATCAATGACAGTGATTCTTTCTAGTACATGGTGTACTTTCCAGATGTTTTAAAGGAGGTCCCTTGTTTCACACATTTCTTCCTTTCTTTAATTGTTTGACGAAATTCTCTCTCATATACTTTTATTGCTGCCCTCACCCTCTCTTGCCTTCATTAGCATATCGGCAGAAGCTGCCTCCCGTTTCAGAAGAGATGGACATTATTAATAACTTCGCGTATTTGGCTGTGAAGTGTTTTTCCACCAAGTTTGCTTTGAATTGGTTACATTTTAGTCTAAATAAGAAAACACATTCACACACAAACACACACACAAAACGGTAACCATCAATGCGAATAATAACAATTTCTAAAACTTAAAATGTTAACGTACCGGCACCGAAGCGTTAGAAGATGGATGTCTGTCGGTCACATCTCTCCAGGATACTGGCCAATTTAAATTGTACTGCGCATGACCGAGAGTGTAGGCTCGGTAACTGGATTCTAAACGACTGCGAACACGGTCTTCACTGGCACAGAAACATCGTCTTTACTGTAATTGTCATGGTTTTAGCGTTTCATTGCATATTATACTTGAAATACCACTTTGTCTTGAGAGTCCTCCCAGTCCTCAAACCCATGCCATAAATATATGACATGGAACTCTAGCTTTACTTGCCTTCCTAAGGTAGCCATTCCTAAGTTAGAAAAATATCCATCACTTTCCGTTGGATTTGAACTCTGGTCTGGAGACTAGAGTTATCGCCAGCTATCGCTAGTCCATGGAGGAGGACCGAACTTATTAATATGAATTATATGTTAAAGTTATAAAAAATTGGCTCTACAACAGCAGGAGCGACTAGTGGGACACAATTTAAGAGATACATGACAAAGTTTTACGGAAAAGGCTTTAGGTGTCCATTTATTTTGGTACACTCCGGATTTGAAGTAATGAGTCGTATGCGCTAAACTTTGTTACACCAAACATACAAAGAATATCACCATATTTGAGCGTGTGAACTAGACTTATAAAATCCAAACTCACCATATTTGCAAAGGTACTAGCTGCACGTTATCGTCACAGATACGTGCCTTGTTTTGTTACTATAACTTGCCCACATCTCTGCAACTCTACGATTTTCACTTTTTATCTTATTTCAAGGAGACTTTTACGTTTCAAATGATGATGTACAGATTCATTAATAAAATTAAGACTAAACGCACCTGTATCAACTTCTAAAAAGTGGTGCTTGGTTTCACTGAATTAAATTCATATCATATATCACGTTAAAGTTTTGTTTATTTAATAGTTTGAAAGCGTGGACATATATAACAATGTAGTTTGTTTATAAATAATGAATTTTTCACTGTAATTCATTCCTTTTCTCATTGCGAAGGATATTAAAAATTTGCGTTTTTTTCTTCAATTCGTCGTAAATGTTAATATATACTGCGCTTTGTAATAAATACAACTTATCAGCGTATTGCTGTATGAGAGTTTTAGCTAAGAAAACCACTATAATGCTGAAACTATCAAGTCTGCAGGAAAAAAAAGAAAGTATCATCGAAGCCCTATTCACACATTCTCACAGAAAGTTAGACTGAAGACCATATAGGTAATCGTGAAAGTATTTGTTATTATCAGACAGTTAAACAGTTTTGCATTCTATCACAATTCTCGCAACTTAAATGTTTAGTTAAGTGCTGTTAAGCGCTGAGGTTCTACTCCCATTAGTCCTGGACCCATAGGACCAAGAATCCGGGCCTCCTCCTTCTCGTCTTTCCATAGGACAATACCTGATTTCTTAAAAATCCCCCCCCCCCACTCCCGCTGAGCACAACGTCAAGACGGGGTGGAAGTGTATACGCCACTTACACGCGTCAACTTATGAGGCAACCCTCTACCCCCTCCGGGCGGCCGATTAAATGGTCACAAGAAATGCCTACAAGAGTGTCTTTATAATTTGATTTGAACTACCATAAACCTAACGATAAAGAAGGCCGCCTGTAATCAAGGGGCCATGGAGACAATGTCTCTAGCGTTCCGCTGAGTAGAGGACCGTGAGTCCCACCTTGGGTATGGCTTTTATGTGTATAGAGCTAGGTTGCTTCCTTCCCCAACATGTGTTGTTTTCCCCACACCAGTGACCAAAGCAGCGAGAGACAGAGGTAGCAGTCAGTGGGTTACTACTAACGTTCAGCGTGTTTTTGTTCTAGGTGAAACCAGATCACAAAAACTGGAAGAAATGAAAGCACCTGTTCAATATGACCCTAATGTTGAAAATGTGGTACAGCTTTCTTATAGACTGGCGGAACTTATTGGAAAAAATATGAAACCATTTAGTGAAGGCGAATTTATAAAGTAAAGCTTCCTAGCTACTGCGAAGGAATTTTGTCCCTATTTAATCGATTTATTTGAATCAGTCAGTCTCTCTTGAGGTACAGTAACGAGACGCATTGAAGAATTGGGTTGTGATTTCCAAAGGCGATTAAAGGATAAAATAAGGCCCTTAACATGTTTTTCTCTAGCTCTGCACGAATCGGTGGGCAGATATGACGAGGCGCGGTTAATTGTATTTTTGAAGGGAGTTGATAATGAATTAAATATTTTATTTATGGAACAGTTGCGACTGAGCAAGGACAACTGGTAATTGTAGGTTTATACCATATCCCTTGCTTGCGTTCTGTGTTCACATAAATGTCATACTTCTGGAAAAGTATGCAGAACTTCTAAAGCAACCACATGACACATTCCCTTCGCAATTTGAAGATATATAAGAATGTGAGACAAATATACAATTATTTTTCACTGCTTTGAAGATTCCATTTAGTGACACCCTACACGAGCTACAAATGGAACTACTTTTACTGCAAAATTCCATAAAAGTAAAATATTCTGAGAAGGAAGGATGGGGATTATTTAAATCTTTGGAGTTCTTGCAGAAAGTAAAAGAAAAATGGGCCAGAAATGTATAGAATATAAGAAAGGAAAATGAGGGGGAAGAATGGGACTAATTAAGTAACAAGGAGGCATGGAGATTAAAAGCTACCTGGCAGAGCAAAAAACCAGGGTGTCATATAAGCCAAGGTAGCAACACGGTAAAGACAAATAAATGTAGCCAAAAGTTGTAAATTGTAAAATTTTGGAATATGCACAATAATCTAATCTATTAGAGATGACGTTTGTTTGCATCCAATTTAATGGCAGTCTTTGACTACATATGTCTGCGAACAAAGCTTTTCAAATATGAACTGTATTAAAAGTGAATATCGCAGCAAGATCAGAGACAATCACCTTGCTTATCTTATGAGACTACACTTCGTCTTTTGCACCACATATTGCAGACCTTGTAAAACATAACTTGCACCACAGAAATCATCCTAACAAACATTAGTTAGTAAGGAGTAAACCACGAGTGCAAACGCTTATGATTTCCTATATGTCAGAATGATAGCGATGTTCCGCCACTGGAACTCGGTAACCACAGGTAAACACGCGATTCTATCGCAGCGGTTGGAAAGAGGTGCTTTCAGCCTCCCCTTTTCTGCTTTATTTGAGCACCGCAGGTATAGTTTATATGTGTGAAACAACAGAAAACAAATGGAAACGCTAAAAATCGGCTTAAAAGGTAAAAAAGGGAGGGGAAATTTACAAGTTGTGTCAGATAAATGTATATACTTCGAACCGTCATAGGAACT
>CM060951.1:95427297-95569797 GCA_030765055.1 Mantis religiosa
ATAACTTCCTCAATTGCCAAATATCGATACACAAATGAGCGCTGAATCAACCTTCGAATCCAGAAGTTAATATGTGTTGGGGAACGTGGAAGCAGCAAGCCTCGCGAAGAGATGCCTGACACTCATTGTTAAATTTTCGTTCACTTAATCTGCTATGGGGATTTCCTTGTTTCGTCCAAATTCTTAATTGCGCAACTCTGTTTCACAAGACCCCTGGGAGTATCTCAGTTACACGGATGTACTATATTCATTTTAACCTTTATTATGTAGTCACTAAATAGCTCTGAGGTACATAGCTATTTCTGTCGTACCTGTTTTATCTGTTATCATTTCACTGTATTAATTCAAAAGGAATTGGTATATGAAGTTTAAAATTTAGTAAAAATATCTTAGTTACAATTTTACATTTTATGCTAAATACGAGCAAATAATGTTAACAACAAATAAGATATTTACCTCAATTTTATATTTAATTTCAGCTAGTGCTTTGCCTTTCTAGTGATTTCATTTATTCTTTTAACGTGCTCCGGCACAAAAGACATCTGCAAAAGCACCCTAACACCCCTTCCAAAAACAGCTGAAAGACAGAGTGTAGGAAATCAGAAAGGTAATCAGGATGTCAAACGGACCTACACAGTTGGGGAACGGAAGGGGGAATAAGAAAAAAAAGATTAGTGGGTGACTTAAAAGATTCCGGCAGCGGACGAAAACGAAGTCAAAGGACTACTGGAGTGATTAAAGGATATGGAATGAACTACCAACTTTACACAGCTTTCCCATTCTTTTATTCTTCTTTAATTTATTTTCCTGATTTTATCTTCCCTTTGTTCTTGTAGAGCGGTTTCCATCCCCATTCTAGTGAAATAATTAGTGTAACAGTGTACTTACAATTTAATGGAACCTGTTTTGTTTTCTCATAACAGTTGGATAGTAAATTTCTCGTATAATAAGACACATCATATCTTTTAATCGTTTACGTCCATAATATACAGTATATCTTTAAAAGAGTGGATATTTCACTTAAAACAGGGCATATAATGTTATAATTATTGCAAATTTGGTGGAAGCCACCCAGGTGACCTTAAAACGTTATAAAATCAGGCATTCCATAAAATTCAATCTTAATACCCACGGGTGCCTGAACACATGTTGCATTTTTCTTAATTAATTAGAGCCAACTGAAAAATTCAATGCTATGGCCGGGATTTGAACCACAGATGTACTGAACTTCTGTCCAGTCCCTCTAACCCCTTGAGCTACCCTGGGCAACGTGCCAGTTTTCTGTAAATAGGGTGCCAGTCGTCGTCATTTATAGGGAATTTTCTACAATCTTACATGGCTGGTAAACGATAAACAAGAAATAAAAATATTTTTTCTGCATGCATTTTCTCCTTTTTTTTTGCATAAGCCATTTCCGAAATATCCGTCTTTAGTGCATTGGCTTATTCCATGCTCAGTAATTCTTTCAAGTGCTGGACTTGGAATGGTTTCGTTATGATTGCTGGAAACTTACAGCCTTCTAAATATACCAGCATATAACAGTTTCTAAACATATGCCTATGGCTGCTTCTTTGTATTTTAACGAAATACGTAATGCAACTGTTTTAATAAAAGGTTATCTCGGTGTAAATTAGGTAGATAAAAAGTTAGTTTGCCAAAGAATAGTTTGGATATGCCATGAGAAGAACAGAAGTTGTAGGAAATCATGTGGGTATTTGACTAGCTTTCAGCTTTCTAGATCCCCATTGCACCTACAAAAATGTAAAATGAAATTATTTCTACAAACATTATGATAGCTAACCTAAAGTAAATAAAGAATTAAAAAAAAGAAGGGATAAAACCAAGCTTTAAATTAATGGTGAAGAATATTTTCATAATTACTCTATGTAAACCACGTTTCCAACGCTAATGTATTAAACGAGAGACAAGCGCTGGTATGCAGTACTGCTTAATATAACAGTTTGCACCTCAGTATTTACAAAAAGGTAGCAAAAAGGATCTTTTAATTACATTTGCAAGCGAACCATGAAAACGTCCCGTATGTACAATGCAAAGGCTTGTCATTTGATGAGGATCAGGCAAATTTCAGCTCACAGGATTGCACAAGTTAAGCTTCACGCTTGTGAACATGCAGAATTCGCAGCTTCTCTCGCATTGTCCCAGGGAGTGATGAGATACCCCTCCCGCTCTTTCACCCTCTCGCTCTTTTCCGTTTGTGTACAACGTAATCTTCCTAAAATCAATATAAACATAGCTTTTTTCATATAAGGCTTTAATGTGGTGTTTTTATTTAGTTGTTCTCTGGTAGTTTTTACTCAGGATACATTTGAATGTGCAAAGGAATCTCAGAAAGCCCATAAGGACACATTCCACGAATTATTTAACTGAGAAGAATGGTCTTTATTTAACAAACAAATATTATCTCTAACACGTGGACACAAATAAGACTACTATAATGATGATTAATAATAATAATAATAATAATAATAATAATAATAATAATAATAATAATAATAATAATAATAATAATAATAATAATAATAATAATAATAATAATAATAATAATAATAATAATAATAATAATAATAATAATAATAATAATAATAATAATAATAATAATAATAATAATAATAATAATAATAATAATAATAATAATAATAATAATAATAATAATAATAATAATAATAATAATAATAATAATAATAATAATAATAATAATAATAATAATAATAATAATAATAATAATAATAATAATAATAATAATAATAATAATAATAATAATAATAATAATAATAATAATAATAATAATAATAATAATAATAATAATAATAATAATAATAATAATAATAATAATAATAATAATAATAATAATAATAATAATAATAATAATAATAATAATAATAATAATAATAATAATAATAATAATAATAATAATAATAATAATAATAATAATAATAATAATAATAATAATAATAATAATAATAATAATAATAATAATAATAATAATAATAATAATAATAATAATAATAATAATAATAATAATAATAATAATAATAATAATATTCCCCATTCGAGGTCTGTACAAAAGGTATCACGAATTTCATGTTTTTTTTCAACGGATGTTCCTGGCAGATTACTTCACGTTAATTGCACATAACTTGGAGGTAATGTTCCTTATTGATCATTCTACCCTGTGGCAGGAACTCATGATGCACCACGCTGTTACAATCGAAGAAAAGCGGTATGCAAAGCCTTCACCTTACCGAACTTGGCACACTTTTTCGGTCTCGGCTCTTGTGGCAGCATCCATTGGGATGATGGAGCTTTAGTTTCCGCATCATACCATAAATCCAAGATTCGTCACCAGATATATCCTCTGGAGAAAATTTGACTCGTCGCGGAGAGAGTTCAACAGCTCCTTAGTAACGTTAATGCGATGGTGTTTTTGGTCGAAATTGAGCAACTTTGGTACGAATCTTGCAGCGACCCCTATCATACCCAAATCTTGGTCAAAATCGAATGACACGAGCCAATTAATATGGTTAGGTCCTCAGAAACTTCTCTAACAGTGATTCGACGATTGACTATTTTCTTCATTTCTTCAATGTTTTCGTCTGTTGATGATGAGCTCGAGCATCAGGGACGCTCTTCGTCGTTCACATCTTCTCGACCCTCTGAGAAACTTTCGAACTAACGATAGCGTTGTTTTGGTCCAAGAAAGCTACACTATATGACACACTCAACGCTCGGAGAACATCTGGTCAGTTAATTTTGTTTTTCACACAAAATTGGATACGGATTCTATGTTCTACTTTTGAGATAGACAAAAATCGTAGACGAGCCAGAGCCAAAACACGTCCAAGCAAATTAGCCGTCAACAATTAATTGAACTTTTAAAATGGCCGAGTTTTTCAACATGAGTGTGGGACATGAATATCAATATAACGGCACAAAACAATCGAAAATCGAATGTTCGTAGCCCGTGAAAATTCAAATTCGCGATACCTTTTGGAAAGACCTCGTAGGTAACCTCGTTGAGAAAGAGACGCCATCTGGCAACCCAAACAAACCAACGTCAAGCACCGTTCATATTTCACTCACACCCTTCACCGTGTGTAAGCGCAAAATATGAGCCATAAAAGGATTTGTACAAAATTATAAATCAAATGAATATTTGTTGATTTAACACTCACCAAACCAAGATTAAAAAGCTTTATCATTTTAACGTAAAACATTATTGTTGTCCTTCTTCTAAATTGTTATTGAAAACGTTTCTATCCAATTTGTATTTTGGACATAAAAGCTTTTAGAATTAGTATCATTGAATGTTTACTTTCTTTTAAAGAAATATACAGAATGAATTAGAAATATTTTTACAAGCTTCGTGTATGGGTTCCTTACACGACAAGAAAGAAAACGTTTATATGAATATATGTCCCATAATCCATTGTTTCCTTGTTAAAAGCTGTTCAACACAGTGGTACATTCATAACACACAGAGCTCATAATAAATGCTCGAGATCTCCTCTTGCTTCTAGGCATGCCTGTACTCGTCGAATCATGGACTGTCACATACTCCCGAAACTCCAGGATAGTATCAAAGGTTTTACAGGCTTCCATGACATGTCGATAAACTTCATCCGGCTGCTCTATAAAAAATAAATTAAGTCACAGGTTACTGTGAATTTCCATTTCATTCTGAATAACATATTATTTTATTTAATAGGTGAATAATATTAAAGATAAATAACATTTATTTCACAGGAAATACACATCTCATTGAAGAGACCTTCTAATTTTGCGAAATATTGCTCATTAAAGCTGTATGGCCCATTGAAAATATTACTCTATGCTATTTTGCTTAAGACTCGCGTCTATATTGTTATTGCCTGAATGCAATCATGATGTACTCGCTCTAAACTATTGTCAGGCCAACTTGACAGTAAACCGAATAAGAACAAAGAACGCCACTTCCAAAACAATTCAATGTTTTAGTCCCCGTGGAGAAGTGCTAGCGAAGTATTTTATCTCGAAAAACCAATTTTCTTCCATGGTGTAGGGAACTATTACTCAACGTAAGGACTGCCATATATCAGTCCTTTGTGAGGATGTGGCGAATTCAACAGACGTTCCCTCTTGGTAAAGTATGTTTGTTCCTCTCTTTACCATTTACCACTCTTTCCTTCTATTGTATAATTACCCAAAAATATGTTTGTTATTGGTGAAATCTTACTTAAATTGCACGAATGTTAAACGTGCATCCGCAATAAGTCGTAGATATATATCAGTGTGAAATAGCTGTGGGAATTAGTGCTTATTAAATATATCTATTAAGAATAAAACTAATTAGAAACTAGGTGAAAAACATTCAAGGATAAATTCTGTGTCAGATTGACACGAAGTGATATTGAACTCATACAAGTAACAGCTCAAAACGGCTCTTTAATGTCTATGCACGATGTATGAATTCCCATTGTTAAACATGAATACAAAATGCCCCTCATTGTTATAATCTATACAATGTGTATCATTGGATCAGTGCCTCCATGTGCAGGTAGACTAAAGGAACTCAAACCTGAGAGCTTTATGAAGAACCACTGTATTGAACAATTTTTTATTTATTTGCCCAATGCTATTTATTTATAATGCTTGAAATTTCCTCTCCTGACTCTTACGCTAACCTTATATTTTCTTAGAGGGTATACGATTACATAAAATCTCTGTTCTGCACGTATCACAAGCCCGATGTAAGATTTAGATTTTGATATCTCTCAATGTTGTTACAGCTACACCTTCAAAGGCATCCAATTGACTTGCTTTTATCTACACGCAACTGAAATATGCATCTAGCCCCTGCTACTAAGTTAGGTTCCTCATGACCTGCTTTACGAGTGATTCCATTTAGTGTTACCCAGATGGTGTGGAGAGATAAGATAAAATAAGGCAAGATAAGATAAAATAGGTTAACGGAAGGAGAGGAGAATGGAAGGTAGAGGAGAGGAAGGGATGGCAGAAATCTCATAGGACAGAACTGGATTACGCTACGAAGGGGATTCGGCATGCAAGTCTAAACTTGGTATGTTATACCTACTCCCCTAAGTGGGACATCCCCGGGGTCGAAGGAATGAGGCGAGAGGAGACTGAGAGCGGCCGTCCCAAGGAGCCACGACAGTGCAGAGAGCATGATTCTTCTACCTTACCAGTTGAAAGCTCCCTGTGCAGGCCACAACAACCGGCATCCCACGCTACTGCGGTGCGGAAACGGTCCCATCAAAGAGGTTTAGAGGACGGGAAACCGTCCCACCACAGGAGGAAGTTATACCCAGAGCATATCATCCTGCCGTGCGACGCCGAGACACCCGCTGAGACATTTCAACTCTGAGAGAGACCACCTGATGTGGGAGAATATGAATTGCTAATGGAGGTGAAATGGAGGGATAGGAAATTCGACGGATGTAGTTACCCTACCCAGGATTTTCCTGGCTACCCGGGAAAACCCCGAAAAAGCTCATGGGTCAGGTCGGTCAGGAGAATTGAACCTGGACCTCCCGAACGTGGGTCACTGGTGAAACCGCCTGATCCATCCCACTCGGTATAATAATTCCACAATACTCAAATGTATTAATATAAATTTACGTAAAATGGAATGGCTCAGGTGGTATAGTCTGTGGCCCGCATTAGAACGCCAGGTTCAGTTCCCGTAGCTGGCCTACCTCACCCAGTATTTTGAGGGGGTGTTTCCCGGTAGCTAGGCGAATGCTGGGTAGGTTAATTACATCCCCTAAGTTTCCTGTCCCTCCATTTCATCCGCATTGCCATTTTATATCATCTCTCATCTGGTGGACTCTTTCAGGGTAGAAGTGTCGGCGGGAGTCTCGGGGGTGCATGGCAGGATGATATGCTCTGAGTGAATCTTTCTCCTCCGACAGGTCGGTTACCGGCCCAACCCAACTGCTGGGTCCATATTCGAGCCACAGTACCGGGGAATTTCCGTTGTCCTGGCCTGCTGGGAGAGGCTTCCATCAAAGTTAAATGTAGGGAACCTGCCCTCTGCACAGTAGTGGCTTCTTGGAATGGCCGCTCTCTGTCTCCTCTCAGCTCATCCTTCCTCCCGGGGATGCCCTACTTGGGGACATAAGGTACAATACACCAAACCTGGTCGCAGTGCCGGATCCCCTCAGAAAAGGTTATTCTACATCAACATCCAAGTTAATAATCTAACTAAAAGTATAGGGAACGATAGAGAGAGAGAGAGGGGGCAGAGAGAGAGAGAGAAGAGTGAGGTATAGAAAATCAGAGATAAAATTATTATTCCCCTTATTTTCCAATATGAATGGAATACAACAGCGGAAACGTTTGTTTGCAAACATTAATATAATGCTCACAAACAATTATTTGCAAAAATAAGTAAATTGGGCTTAAAAGGTTTGCATAGATCTGTTTGCTTCTTATGGACAAGTGTATGTAGATGTGGACTACAGTCTGATATTTAAAAGAAGATGGCAACCATCAACTACTCCACTTAGAGATCTGCAATGTTGCCAAGAAGTAGGGAGCAAGTTACTCTCTCGGTACTCCAGAGAAACAAACGAGCGAAAATATCACATCAGCAAAATGTCCTGTATTAGTGTACTTTAAGAATGAAAGTAATTTATTCTTAATTTAAATTTATTCCGTTGACGCGTTTTCTTTTCCTCTTGCCTGTCGATTATTCATTACAAATAAATACTATATACTAAATACCTTTGATATTGGCCATTACACCCAATGTTGGATTTTTAGTTTATCTTAAAAAAATCCCTTATCACAACAATATCAATATTTCTAGTATCACTTTTCAGTTATTTATTTTTTGAACAAAAAATTGCCCACCTCGGTAGCGTAGATAGAAGCGTGTTTGCCTCACGTTCAAGAGATCCCGAGTTCGAATATCGGTCAGGCTAAGTTACCTGGCTAAGATTTGTTCCAGGGATTTCCCTTATCCTGAAAGACGAATATCGAGTACCTCAAAGCTCTATGGACCCTTGGCTCATTTTAGCTTCATTTCACCCATTCCATTCATCGTCCGATATGACTTAAGTTTGGAGGACGTAAATTAAAAAAGAGAATCAAAGTTCGAGATCATGGAGCATTTTGTTAAAAAAACTATGAATGACTACAGTCAAGTTGTTCTACTTCTTTAAAATAAGAAACTTATATGTGATAGAATGCTCCTTTCGTATATAATACCTTTATGTAGATCTCACTATGACATCTAAGTGCAAACAGTCTAGTTGCGTGACTGGAGATGCTCGGATCCATTACAGGAGCTACAATAAGAAGGACCCGGCCGTAGCTGTTTCTTTTTAAAGATTCTAGAAACGGTCACCTCATTTTAATAACAAGTGCGGTCCTTTCTCTTACCTGGGTGAACAGAATAACATGACCCATTTTGAAGGATCATATGCTCGTCTTCCTGTTCGAAGAATTCACCAACCGTCAGATAAATTCTTTGCCCTTCTTGTTCAGTTAAACATCACGACTATAAGTTCTTACTGGTTATAAGTAGGGTTCGGAAGTTTAGGGAAAGGAGGAAGAACGGTAAAACAGGTTAATAGTAACGGGGCTATACGCTCCCTGCGTCTCCTAAATATAGGCTACGTGTTTGAGGGTCTTGCAGTCACGCACGTACTCATAACAACAAACGACACGACTAAGTTAAATCTATCAAACGTAGTCAGAACACGGGCAGAGTGTCCATTGAATATTTTGCACATTTATTCACAAATTATAGAAAACCAACTTATATTTTCCATATATATGAATATAAAGTGTCATTAATATTTACAGTCTGCACAGTAAATGAAAGACTGATTCGTTGTGACAATACTACATTATATATGCATATGCCTCACTGTACTCAGTGTAGGAAAAATTCCATTTCGTCTATGGGAACCCCTATTCTATCGGACACGGAGTTTCTAATTTCCTGAAGTACGTCTTTGTAGCACAGCTTTAGGTATTGCTTGCATATTGTCGCCAGGCATTGTTTTACTACTACCAGCCCACGCGTAGGCGAACGCCGATAGAGTGAGACAGAGTGATGTCTGGATAATTCTTTTGCATCCCTTGCCGTTGTGAAAGGCCGTGAAACTTCGGTAGCTTTTGAGAAACAGTGGCTGGGGTATAAATTAGCGGCAAGGTGTGTTGCGATTTGAGCTGTTAATCTTGTGTGTAGGTGTATAGTGGTGTGAAATGTACCGCAAATGAATGCTTTTGTTTGTTAATTGTCGTGAAGCAACGAGACCTTGGAGATTGCGTGCGTGAGTCTCACGTCATTTTTAGAGCCTATAAGGTGTGCACAATGTGTCTTTTTATTTGAAATAAGGAGGATTTTGAATTTCTGCAAACTAGACCTTTAATTCTCGAACCCACAAAGTCACAGTATTGTGGACCCAGATAGCAATATTTTTCCTGTATATTTTTGCAAAAACTGATTGAAATAACCATTTTCTACCTTCCAGAAAGGTACGTTTGCTCCCAACATCATTTTTTACTTATGACAACAACTAGTGTGTCTGCCTGCATGAAGGTTAGACACTGAAAGTACATTTTCATCCCTCTTTCTCTGTTTACCAACGGCACGAGTTGATGACTGACTCAGTTGACGATTTATTAGCTCGTGCATAACCAGCGTCACGAATTTTTGGCTAAACTTCCGTTCTCCAGTCATGAGCCGTGAGTCCACCTCCACCGAATATTACTTCCCTACTAACGTATTTTAATAAAAGTGTCTGAACAATGTAGTCTAACGGCACACAACACACGGATTCAAGCTCACAACTAGCGATAACTGTAAATTATTCACCACTGTAAACAATGTAGTAGCCTCAGGTTCCCATAACCACAGCCTTCCCCTTTTAACCTTCTTGCTAAACATCTGTCATACATCCTTTAAAACTCTACTGCTCTGCCATTCATTCGGCATCAACGCCGAAAGTAATTTGAGGCGGCATTATCTCAAACATTAGACAAGGAGTTTAAATGCAGTCAGAAAATTGATAACACGCTTTATATGCATTTGTTCATTCTAAGTCTGAATGCTCTTTCCATTGCTTTTCCTAGGGTCAGAGCAGTACAGATTGATATCATATCCTACGTTTTTGCAATCTCTCTTTAATACAAACAGAAAAGTTCTGTTTATCAAAATAACCGAACGCGAATGTATAGAAACAGTAATTTCTATCAGCCCACACAATTATTTATATTAAATATAGAGTAGTAAAGCTTAATAGTGTGATAGTAATAGTAAACTATTGGATCAAAATTTAAATATATGTGTAATCACTGTAAATCACACAACCCGGAATTCAAAAAATTACAATTAACTTATTGTTAATTTCTCTACAAAGTACATAGCAACACAGAATGTATTGCGGTCACACAAAAATTTCATATGGAGATTTCATCGGAAGAATATACAGGTAGTGTTAAAAAAAGGACACCGACAACGCTCGGTGTATTGTGTAGGACTGCAGAATCATTTTCCAAGCAGGATAATTCCATATCCGAAACGCACGGTTTGGGCGCAATAAACCATCAAAGTGACCGCTCCAAATGTCAATACAACGAACTAACGTTATGCAGCACAAAGCATTTCACATTATAAACAGTTTTCAAACTGGGCACCTCCTACACCAATGTAGAGACCACATCGGCGGTGCTGAGCTTCGCGTACATGCTCCAGTAAGTGTGGTTAACCTGAAAAAAGACAGTCGCTCCATGTACTCGTGCAATGAGCTCCTCCTCTGATGTTACAAGAGTAGCGTACACTACGGTTTTCATAATACCCCCCCCCCCCCGAAAATAGTCTAGTGGTCAGATCTGGTAATCGCTGGCCATACAACTGGCCCCTCTATCAATCCATAGTTAGGGGCATGTAACGTTGAGGTGATTCCGCATATTTCTCTCAAAGTGTGCTGGAGCTCCGTCGTGCTGCAGCAACATTACCTGCCGAGTGTGTCGTAGGACATCCTCCAAAAACGTAGGCGAAATATTACTAAGAAATGCGAGTTACATCGCTCCTGTCAGTCTGTTTGGGAGGAGATACGAATTAATGATATAGTCAGCAATTATTGCAGCCCATGAGTTGATAGTAAACGCTTGTTGGCGACTTGGATCGATCTGGGCATGTGGATTTCCGTCCACTCAACCAGTTATATAAATTCGACATTCTAAAGCATCCAAACGGTGCGTTTCCGGACATGAGTGAAGTCCTTCTTAAAAATGATGAGTGTGCTGCCCTGCGCAACATACTAAGTGTTATCGCTGTTTTTTATTCATCCTGGATATATGTGTGTATTTATATATTTAATTTGTTTCATTTATACCCCGCCTTTAACTGCTGTGGCCATATCGGCGGCCAATCTCATTTGGAACATACCGAAGGTGTTAACTCGTATTCGTTGGGTTTTTATTTTAATCAATAGATCACGCCCACATTCACACTCTCATTCACACTTCCAGAGTCTGGGAAAGATGAGGAGAGCCAAGAGCGAGAACAAGTCGTCCGGGTACTCCCGGATGGTGGGTAGAGCGCCACGGTACCTATCCGCTGTGCGGATTTACCCGTGCGGTATTATAGGATTGGTCTTTTCTCCAAAGCTTGGATGTGCTTGTTAACTGATGGACCTGATTCGGCCTCTGCTAGTGCTCCTGGCGGCGGGATGAGCTTCCAAGTAGGAGGCCTGTGCCCTAAACCGCCACGCGGCCTGCGTTGCAGAGTCCGTCCAGTGTGGCGGGGCCAGGAGCGAGAGGTCGGGTGGTTGTGGACCATTTAGGTTGTGGTTCGCATTTGGGTCACATAGGGGGACCTGACTGCCGGGGGTCAGCCGACAGGCCAAATCCAGCCCTAGTGTGGCCGGGACAGAGTGTAGTGCTGAAGGGATGAGAGGCTGGTCTCACCACCCAAGGGCGTCCTTGGGGAGGCGGTAGAAAAGATGAGGAATTATCTTGGTCGGAGAAAAATCCCCACTCCACCGCCGAGAATCGAATCTGGGATTCTTAGAGTGGCAGGACTGAACTACGGGACCAGCCTACATAATATTCTCTCCAGTGAGTTGGAGAAAATATACACCACGAAACCTAGAAATACAACTGAAGTAAACGGAATGAAAGGAAATCGTGTTAGACGATAAACCACGCCAATATTCCCTCCAAATACGGAAAAACATGACATTCCGCACAGTGGTGATCAACTGG
This sequence comes from Mantis religiosa, assembly GCA_030765055.1. Lineage (NCBI taxonomy): Eukaryota > Metazoa > Arthropoda > Insecta > Mantodea > Mantidae > Mantis > Mantis religiosa. The sequence goes on from CM060951.1 coordinate 95,439,538, forward strand.
GACCTCCGTTACCCGGGACCAACTGCGCTACTGCGGAGACATTTGTTTTGGTTTACCACAGTTTTGGTAAGAAATGGTTTCACAGAATAATAACTGGGTTGAATACAAGATATCCACCCAAAAGAAAATTATAAGTAATTCAAATTCTAGGTTTAATGTCATTAATTATTGTATTAATTTCTTTTATTGTAATAAAATATATAATGTATATATGTATATAAGGTATATATAATGTACAAATATAATACTAATAATTGTACTTTACGTAATACCGGAAGTAAGTCGTTCCTCGTATAGAACATTCGAGAAGGCTAACTGGCTTGGCTTCTATTAGCAGAGCAGCGAGTCATTCTGCAGGATGCGGGCAAAATAGACAGATGTGTGTAAAGTGACGGTCTCTTGTTGCAGAATCAGAGTCACAGCAATGCGTTCTTAAGGTCATTTGCTTTGTGATGTGAAGTGAACATTTAAAAAGAATGGACTACACGCTGTGGTGATTTGTGTGTGTGTGTGTGTGTGTGTGTGTGTGTGTGTGTGTGTGTGTGTGTGTGTGTGTGTGTGTGTGTATGTGTGTGTGTGTGTGTGTTTGTGTGTGTATGTATGTATGTATGTGTGTGAATGTAAGCAATGAACTTATTTTTTTAAATTTAAACATGCTGAGCACCAAAGCCCTGGGTTCCTCTCTCGCAGCCTCCCCCAGTATTAAATTTAATAAACCGTTTTAACCTTTTTCGTTTATTCTTAACGGTAACTATAGAACTTTACAATATCACAAACATTTGTATGTAATAAACTAAAAAGAGTGGAATAGAATTTCCGCCAAAGATGTTGAACTGCGGAGCGTTACACGTGCAACATAGGCAAATGTTGCCATTTTAATAGACAAATAATGTAAACCATATATTTAAGATACCGTGCGTGTGTTTTGATGCACACTTCTTATAGCTCCACAGTTTTAGATATAATTACCACAAGCTATAAAGACGTTTTAAAATATAAACCTTAATTTTCTATACCAAAATAAATGTAAGGAACAGGTTTCCAAGTAAGGTGTAGATATTGAAATAATTTTTTGAAATTCTACTTACTATCATTTCTGGCTTGAGCTTGAAATCGAATGTTTGTCTAACTTTTCATTTTCGTAACGATTTTAGGAATACCTTTTAAGGCACATTACCGGTGAGATCTCGGAAACAAATATTTTGGTGGAATGTCATAATTCCTGTGACTTAGTGAAATGAAAGCCCAATCTTTCTCGATTTATTCTCTTTAGCTTTCTAAAGGAGTAAATGAAGTTCCACCTCTACAATAAACAAAGCCGAGATATGCGTTTAGTATCTCTTTTTCTCTTCCCACTTCCGCTCAACGCTATTTAGCAGTAGATGCTCCGGAAGGAATGCTGTTAAATAATTCTGCCACATATGCAGGTATATAACATTACTTCAATGGAAGTTTAACACGTTGTTGCTTCATTCCCATTTTATATAGAAGTCTGAAAGTTGCTCAACATAACAAAGGCAAATTTTAGCGTTGTTTTGGGGAGATGTTTCATTTAAGTATGAAAAATTTATATCCATAATTTGAAAAAAATTTCAGTTTAATGTTTATTCGCTTCAGAAAGTCCACAAGCACATGCATTTGCAAAGGAAAGCTCTCGTTACTGGAGTTTTACGGTTTTTATATGGTTTATCTTCTCTGTTAGTTATTATATCAAGTACAGGAAGTACAATATTCCACCCAAAATTGTCTATACCCAGGAGTACAAATCTTAAGGCACTTGAAAAAATACTTTTATAAAGAATATATGAATGTGCATACGGCTACCTCTAGGCGTGTATGCGAACACTATAACCAAGAAAACCTAACGTCAGCTAAATGCAAAACTTCGCATTTCAAATTCAGCATCTTCCGTTGTTGCAATATGAGGGTTTTCAACAAACGTTTGTGCACTAAAGCTATCCTTTACATTAAAATATTTCGGCTTTTTATTTTATAGAATTACTATTTAGATTAACTGTTCTATGTGTATGTTATTTAAATGCCAAATAAAATACGTATGCTTAATTTTCTGAAACAAGTTGTTAATACTTCTTTACTCTGAATTAATTTTGTATACCTGGTGAACCATAATACTCAAAAATCTTATTACACAAAAGTGCATATATTTCTTTAAAGTACAGAGTTTTTACCAAATACAGTTGTTTTAGCAATAAGCAATTCTGTTTTCAAATAACTGTTATATTTCCCAAGTAGTAAGTGATTATTCTTTAAGCCTTATTACCTTACACAGAAATATGGTTTTGAATTTACTGTTTAATGAATCTATTTTTAAAAATCGGATACGCTTTAGCTCACTGCGTACTAACAAACTGCAAATGTGTAAAGAAAGCGTATCTATGTTGTAGTAGATTGCCTAGAAAAAGCAAGTTATTTAACCATCATATGATTTCTTTTGCTTTACCTTTATCTTCCCATAAATCTACAATGTGCCTTAGATAAATTGGTCTGAGAACCGCATGACAGTATAAACCCCTGATATATCGGCAACTTCTCTGCTTCAGTTGTGTAGCAGGACGGTCCCGCTGCTTTACCTCTAGGTGTACGTGATCTATCTGGATATCCATATCCGAGACATTGGGGACACTTCCGAATTAAGAATAAAAATGTGATTTTCCAAAAGACCTGATGCTTACGGCCAAAACAAAGTTCGGAGCCAAATCCAAAACACCAGATGCTTTTGTCTAAGCCACCTAAAAGCTTAAAGAACTGCTACACTTACGTTAATTGAATTGATTTACAAATGTTAAGTGCTTAGGGATTTAAGCACTATGGCTTTTAAATGACTAAGATAATCAGCTAAGAAATAAAATACAAGGTATTTAAAAGCTTTGGAATAGGATTCGGCATTCGACCAGTCTTTATATATTTTACCTATGCCTCCATAGGTCTTTCGCCTGAAGTGGGTGAGGCCAGAGGAGATAGAGGATGGCTGTCCCATGGAGCTACGAAAGTGCAGAGGGTAGGGTCACTTAGAAACCTCTCTCGATAGGCTAGGAAAACGGACATTCCCGCCTACTGTGGTTTGGAATTGGTACCAGCAGCTGTTTCAGAGAACAGTAACAGACCTACCGGAGGAGGAAGTGCTTAGCTCAGAGTATATCATCCTGGCATACACCGCCGAGATACCCGCCGACATTTACACCTTGAATGAGACTACCAGATGAGAGATGAACTGAAAGGATAATGGAGATGAAATGGACAGACAGGAAATTCGGGAGATGTAACTTACCTATCCAGCATTCACCTGGCCACCCGGGAAAAAGCCCGAAAAATTCCATAGGTCAAGGAGATCGGCCACGGGAATCAAACCCGCACCTTCCGAATGCGGACTACGGACCCACCTGAGCCATTGCACTTGATTACAAGGTAGTTAGTTAAATTCTTAAATACATCTCCGAGTGACATATTTTCTACATTGATAAACTGGACGACGACTAATCCCAATGTGGCGGGATATGAGAATATACCGGTGAAGGCATTTCAAGAAGTAAGTTACGTAAAATGAAATCAGGGTTGCCTTGACTGATAATAATAATGAGAAAAGTGTGGTCGGATTGAGTATTAATATACAAGCATTGACTGATTAAATAAGACTGCATTTTGATGACAGACAGCACAACATTTGAATCACAAATTTCTGCAAATGTAGCATACAAAGGCCTATTTCAGCCTTCTTATTGCATATGAATTTCTACTAACGTATAAGTACTTCATATGACAGGTGTCAGTTTGTACTGCTAATGAGTTAGATAAATCTATGATTGAAGGTCTCATCAGTTGTTGGGTATTTAGTTGTGTAATTATTAGCACACAAGTGACAATTTAAGATCCTTAAAGTACTGTTTTGTAAAATAATCCGATTTCTGCCTGTGAGCTTTCATACCTATCTTGAACTTATTTACTTAACCTGGTATTATTTTGTGAAACTTCATATGGCTTTTCTTATGAATGGATTGGTAAGCCCAGCTTCAGGCTATACAATATACTCAAATATTTTGCAGGTTAAAGTTACTTAAATACCAGGTTTTTGCAATTATATGCATTACACCATTAATGTGAAATCAGAAGATCCTGTTTAACAAGAGCGAGTATCTCTGGAGCATCTATCTTTCATTGTGAAAATTTTAAAATCACTTATAGATTAAGACATGTGTCAGATAAGTCTAGGGTCCATAGAACTTAGAGTTACCCGATGTTCACCTTTCAGAATAAGGCGAAACCCCGGAAAAACACTTATCCAGACAACTCAGCTTGACCAAGATTCGAACTGGTGACTTCTGAAAATGACGCAGCACGTTATCCTCTACGCTAGAGAGGTGGGCATGCTAGAGAGCGGTGGCGTGGTTTGGGATAGAATGGGTGGAAGATTTCATTTAATTTGTGGGATTCATGATTATGACTTGAACTTTTTAGTTTAGAACCTTTGTGTTAATTTGAATTTCTCTATTTGCAGAGGTTTATTTATATCGACTATATTCCTCATATGACTTCATCGTATATTGGCCGTGTTTAAGATGACAAATCAGATTCATAAAATCATACAACAGCGATAACTGTTTTGTAATCGTACCCTAAGACACGATAGCAACACAGTCTGCATGTTTATTAAAAGGCAAGGGGCTATACATCTCAGGGATTGTCTACTGTTAGCGTGACTTTCAAATGTCAAAATGGCTGAAGGGTTTGTATGCCGTGACCTGTGAGGTTAAGTTTCATTCATGTAGGCCTATGTTTTTTGTATTTTACGTCCTCCAACGGTAAGTCATATCGGACGATGAATGGAATGGGTGAAATAATGCTCAAATGACCTCAGGGTCCATGGAGCTTAGAGTTATCCGACATTCGTCTCTCAGGATAAGGGAAAACCCCGGAAAAACCTTATCCAGGTAACCCACCCTGACCGAGATTCGAACTCGGGACCTCTTGAACGTGAGGCAGACATGCTACCACCACGCTACTGAGGCGGGCTGTACGCCTATGTGATTTAGGGAATCAAACAACTTGTTCTATTGCTTTCATTTTTGTGAGATAATCTCTAGAAATGCAACTCGTGGTTTTGAATTTTCCTAGATATTGTGACTTTGTGGGTTCGTGAAATGAAAAATCCAATTGCACCACTCAAAAATGTTCTTTATTTCCACCGAATTACAATCGGAACACTTGCCGATTACACAGAATTACGTAATGCACACAATTACAATTCACCAGTTCGTCTGTCACAGGTCCACTGCACGCAGTTACGTACACGTACACAGTCCGTTCCCTCACTGGGCGCTCCTCACGCTGCTCGCCAAGAACTGAACTGAACTCTCGGTCGCATCGTCCCTCTATTTATAGGTGGCTAAATGTTTCTAGAGAATTCTTTACCACGGAGGAGGAAAATATTCTGGAGGTTTCGCGTTCTGTCAGGCGGCAGGAGGAGCGGAAAACGAAGATTCAGCCACCCCTGTGGTTTCCCCTCCCTCCACTCTGTCACGCCTCCGCAGGCGGTACCGATGCCACACGCCTCCCTCCAACGGCCTTCCTCTCGCGTAACCGACCGCAAGTTTGCCGATTGGGTAACAATATATTCACTCGTGACTTCGTCACTCGTCAACTTATTCGGTAATTTCAAAACCACTCCTGACATTGCCTGTGATAAATGTATCATAGATTATCAGATAACCCTGAAGAAGGCCACAGATGGTTAAAAACTTGGAGGACAAAAACATCACTTGGCTGCAATCCCGAGAAACCAACGTAATAGTACATTTATTTCCTTCAGGCTATACCTATAAACATTTATTTATGTGTGCAAAGCAAGTTAATCAAGGAAAACTTACGCAGACATAGTGTCACTACGTATTTTATTCTAGATACTGAGATCTGGTATGCAAATTACCATACGGTCGTACCTGTAGTGCATTCTGGCCCCTTTGCATAGCTACCTGAATCGTTCTTACTCCGACCAGCCCTTTTAGAATGAAATGGTCCGCGCGATAATGCCGGTTAGGTCAAATGGCCTTCTCAGCAACAATTTCTTTATGTGCATTCCACAATTTTAGACACTTCGGCGACTAAAGAGACAGAAACGGCGCCTCCGCCTACGAGAATAATCTGCCTTTGTTGTGAGGATCATATAAAGGGCTGTCAAGCGCCCAGCCTAAATCTCCCCAACCTGAGTTAACAGCCACCACCCTGGAATCCCTGAATCCGGTCATTAAAGTGGTTAAGCCCTAAAAAGCGCAGATAAACGGAAGTCACATTTTTTGTCTGATCTAGCTATTATCTCATCGTCGTCAGCAACCAAGGTCACTTGATTTGTTAGAGAACACAGTTGAAAGAGAGGATGCCCTAAAGAAATCGGATCACTGAGTCGGGAGGAGCGAGACGATAGCCAGTTTTTAGAAAAACGGGCCACCTGAGAGTTAACAAGGAATAGCTAAAGATTGGGCTAAACTGAGCGTCATGATACATGTAAAGTGTGATTGACGGAAAACTGCAGTGGCCGTCTTATATTACAAACAGAATAAGGAGACTAAAGCGACAGTGATATCTTTGTAAGGTAGGTCACTATACTGTAACTCTGATCTTGAAATTCTGGCATCTTGTAATCCTATCCTCTCGAAATATCGTAAGTCCTTTCTTTTACCATCTCCAGGAGGACCCTGGAGCTGTTACCTACAAACTCGACGCTCGCACTCGCCAACCAACTCGCTTCAAGCGCAGACTGCCACAAGATCTTCCTCCTGAGTGACCTCTCCAGTACAGACGACCCAGACGAGTGATGAATATCAGACTTTAAGTCCCCAATTTGTGTTACAGTGATCCCGCTATATTTAGCTAGACGAATCGTTCATAGCTACCTCAAATTGTATGTATACTTTTACAAACTTTCTCAATAACAAACATCCGTAAAGCATACTTGCTGATCGATGGATGATTAAAATAAAACACATCATAAATAGTAAAATAATTGATGACAAATCTTTCAGAAAATAAAACAAAACTGAAAACAGTAACATAGGATATCTAGGAAATTATTCACATCGCAGAACATATAAATAAATTAACTTAGCAACATCTAACTTTTACAAAGTTTCCAAGCTTCATCCCAGTGAAGATAATTTCAGAGAATGTTCGCAGAATATTAAATATATATATATATATTTTATTCCCCATACAAATATCTAAAATAACCTATATTAATGATACTATTTTAGAAAATACAAAACATAACTAGAATATTTCAGATGATTACTCTGCAATGGTAGCATATTTTTAGAAAGTTTCATTTCCTTACTTGAAAGAACCTTAAGTAACTTTCAAAATTGATTTTAGTTTACGAGCCAGCCTTCCATTCGTCCAGTTTAGAAATTCATACTTTCTTCTTGTTTTTGTTTTCTATTCAACAATTCTTAAGTGCCTTTTCTTGTTCAAATATTTATATCGAGTTGTTCCTTGAGATATAACACTTAGTCTACCTGCTGTCGATGAGTTAGAAATTTATAAAGCAAATTCTATAGATATTCTATTACTATACAGAAATTTGTATGCAATCTTTTTTGTAAATTCATAACAGAAGTATGTAATGTACATCACAAAATTTAATAACTCTCATTTTGAAAACAATTTAGAATGTAATGGTCATATAAATGTATTTCCAAAAGACTGACAAAATAAGCAAAAGTATTTTATGTTCACTATGTGAATATATTTACTCTTAATACTATATGATAACCATACAGTTTTCATTCGAATTCAGGAGCCTGGAATTACACATCAATACTTGTTGCGGCCTGTCTTTTTTATCTGAGAAGCAATATAGATGAAACTGTAGTTCGTTCATCCGTTCATAGGTGTCATGCGTAGTTCTTGAAGCAATTATTTTAGATCAAATCTCATAAAAATTTGTCAACATTTTGATTTTGTTATTTTGAATTTATTGAGAAAATAATCCATTTTAAATTACTTTAAATTATAGTATAAAAGGGACGAGTTTGAAAAAGAACAATTGAAGTTAAAGTAGTGATTGAAGAGGAAGAAGGCTAGGATAATGAACATTCTTAATGTGTTTAACGACGATAGTATTAATTTAAAATTTTAAGAAATGTTTAAATGTTAAATTATTTAAAAAGTTATTTAAGGTAAAGATTATAAAGATTACCAAATATGGTCATTAAAAATGCGCAACTGAAACATAACGTGAATCAATGAGAAATTATTGAATTGCCATAACAACAGTCCATTAAATAATTTCAGATACGTTAGAATTATCTTCATTCTGTGCATGCAGGCCTTAGAGGATGGAAGCAAAACAATATGTGCAGAATCGTCAAGGGGAATTAAATTATCAATGCAAAAATAATTGCGACGCACCTGAAATCATGTATTAATTTTGTGTTACGACGTGTTTATGCTAACTTCTGAAGTAATTAAAATTTGTACATTTTAAAAAGAAGTCCAACAATTCTTCAATTTGTTTTGCCAATTACTTTCATGACTTCCCATCGGATACTACGCACGTGGTAAGAAGTTTTCATGCGACGACTGCAGCTGCCGTGGGTAACAACGAGAGGGGATCGTGGCCTAGAGCATCATAACCAGCCCCGAGGGGAGGACATTGCAGCATCCCACCCCGAGGTCCAGGAGCAACGCTTCAACTCGTGCAGAACCGTATCATCCGAGAAGAAAACCTCCTTCAAACGGCCCGCCTCGGTAGCGTAGATGGCAGCGTGTCTGCCTCACATTCAAGAGGACCCGAGTTCGAATCTCGGTCAGGGTGAGTTAGCTATATAAGTTTTTTCGGGGTTTTTCTTATCCTTGCAGAGGAATATCGGGTAGCTCTAAGCTCCATGGACCCTGGACTCATTTGAGCATCATTTCACCCAATTCACTCGCCGTCCGATATGACTTAACGTTGGAGGACGCAAATTACCAAAATAGAAAAAGAATCTTTCAAACGGCTTCCTAAACTGTCCCAGTTCGAGATACTCCACGCGGAGATCATCGCATCATCATGTCAGCAGTAAACTCGTCACAGTCTCTGTATATTGGTTTTGTAAACAATAAAATCCAAGAAGGTATAATGTACAAAAATAGTTGTATGATACTGTCATTAAATATACTTAAGTTTCCAAGAATTTTGATTCAAGAACTTCCTTTAGCAGCAGTATGGATTTAACTCTCTTTATAAAGTTGACCAGTTTTATGAAATGCGTGAATAATGCATAATTTTAGTCTCATGAAGATTCATAAATTGTATTTATGTCAACAAGTCACTAAATCCTGCCTGAAATAAAACGTGATCATTCCGGCATTTTTCCACATACCCATTTTCATAGAAATGTCTTATAATAGTTTGTATTTAAAATAAAGCAAAAATTATGATCGTATAGAATTATAATAAGGGAGTAATTTAAAATAATACGATGTAAATAAAAACCGTTTTAAAATAAGGTATTTTGAACTAAGCAAATTCAATTACAACGTCTGTGTTAGTTGATCTGTCGTTATATATCCGTGATGTTAATTAACATGACTTCGAAACACGAGAACGTTCTTTATTCCTGCATCATACATAAACATATATGGTTCTTAAAATGTAGGTGCGTATATGGCGCATGAAGTTTGTCCGGGTTTTCGGTACATAGGTACGGTTTCGATAGGCTTTATTGTGTAAATAAATTAACTACGAAAAATGAAACGTCGAAGAGCAAAGTTGTCTATTTTATCGTCTTTTTGTAACATATCCATAGTCTGTATAAAATGTCTTCTTCGTAAATGCAGCGATTCGGGGGTTGTTTCATAAAGGCAATCGAACTGTCAGAGTACTCCGTAGGACGACCACATTTAACGACCACCATCTTAAGCGAACTGCAAGCGTAACTGAGTCGACTTTTGAACCTTACAGAGTTCCCCACATTTAGTTGCGTCACTACAAGCTTGTACACATGTAGGTCATTTTGTAAAGCCGTATTTGTATTCATAGAAGAGAGGAAAATAGGAAGAGAAACGCTCTTAACTCTCACGAGAGAGAACTTGCAGATTGACCTCAGCGCCGTTCCGACAGCAAGTTTCTGTTGTTGCCCTTGTTTGATGAATAATTCAATTTTAGCGGTTTAGTGCCGGGAGGGAGGTCACAGTGTACAGGAGTCAAGTTGTTCACTTGATGTGCTAACCTCTTCATTGCGCCTTTGATTGGCCGCTACTCAACGGTAGACGATGTTGCCAGTCCCCTGCTAATGTCAGAGGACTAACAAAACTTGGGCTGTGGAATGACTCATTAGGTTTGTTTACAGGCAAATAAATGTAGAACAACAAAAAATCTAACAGAGTAATTGTCTGTTGTGTGACGGTTCTAGGGTTGAATCCCGGCAGAGAATTGGAATAAAAATCAAGATTATCCTCTACCCTTCTTAAGTTTTGTAAGCATGAATATGTATGGTCTAACGTTCAAATACCCAAAACCCATTAAATATATAATTTTAGAAGTAGTATTTACAAGAAATTTAAATATATTTATATATTTTTATATTTCTTTTCTGTTTACGAGTTAACACCATAAACATGTCCCAAAGTAAAAGACCGAATACTGAAGCCAAAGAGAGGGTTATAAATGGGACTACAAAGGAATTAACAGAACACTAGAGTCATTTATCATTACCTCAAAGCATTCATTGAAGTTACAAGATAAATTTAGGAAAGTTCTGAAGCAAAGATACACCGCAAAACAAATAAGGTAGTTAAAGATATGCTCTAAATCACAAAAGCTAAGCTATTTATAAATATGTCATACTGTCTCACACATTTTCATTGTTTTATCTAGTTCATGTTGAGATAAACATATGTAGCAATTGTACTTTTGCTGATTTCTTCGCGGTACAATGCCGATAGAGGAATACAGAAGCTCCAGTTGTTATTAAAAGATTTTAAGAGCTAACTGCGATGATGGCTTTGAACGCCATTATATTTACATAGAAGGCATGATAGACAAAAGACTACTTCCTACTTAAGAGGAGTATAAATGGTTGCAAATTCTAACAAGTAACAAGGATCACCTGGGAAATCGTTATCTCCAAAATAAAAAGTGTAATGTAAGCGAATTTTGGCTTTAAAAAGTTTTGTTGGTCTAGGTGGCTCAGTTGGATAGTCGCTGGCCTCGTTACCTCAAGATCCCTAGCTCAAACTAGTCACAGATATCTTTTAATTGCGCTTAAATTTAAGAGCCGCTTGTCTGCAGATTCCTGGTATACAAAACAACTATTACAGGGCGAAGTTCCTGCATACTGATGATTTGAAATGATCCTAGAGCGTTGTTAAACAAATATAATTAATTCATATAAAGATATCTACAGTTTCTGACAAAAAGATTTACGATTTACTGATTTGCGGTTTTCTAGTAATACTAAAGTCATTCAGAATTGAGAGACCTTCCAGATGTTTTCTTAGAATTTTCAATGTGATCATTTCATTTGTCATGAACATATCCTAGATATATAGTATTTTAATCAAAATTGTTATTCAATTTTAAGAAAGTCAGAATTTCGGAAAATGTTTACAAATTTAATATGTTATTTGTACACTCCTTGATATTATTTACACAACATACAGGATTAGCATTGGTTGCATATGGAGTGTTTAGGAACCTTGTGGCTGCTGGCGCACAGCAACCTGCGTTTTAATAATCCTTTCATGCTCATTATTTCCTTTCAGGACCCGGTTTGAAGCACAAAAGAATCCACTGTGGTTCACTTCCATGATGTCCTCTGTTACTGGAGTCGTAACTGCTGGCTGCTCCTAACAGTTTTGTTTGCTTAGCAATAATTTTTATTACACTGAGAAAATGTTAAATATTTCATAAATGAATGCAGTCTCACCTAATTATAGTAATAAAATGTTGGAGACGATACAAAAGTGAAGTTTGCTCTTACATAAAACCAAACTGCAAATTATGTATATGAGGAATGAGTTAGTGAAATTGATGGCCAAGTGATTTAGCTCCAAATTCAAAGATTGAAATTTAAAAATCTTCTGAAGTTATAGCGTTATGAAAGGTAAAAGGGTAATGATAAAACATGAAGTAGAAAATTAAGAAGCAAAATATTTGCGAAGAACTGCAATATTTCGTCCAGTGCCACTGGATCGTCGGCTAAAATTGAGTGCAGTGTAATTAAACAGAATATTGGAGTGGCACTCACGAGGTATCTGGACAATTCTGAAAAACAGGACACAGGGAGTCGTACGACGGCCGAAGGACCAACAGGACCCACGTTGCCATGCATAATATATTCATGAGCTATTCCTAAACGGTTACAAAGCCTAAGAGTACCAAAGACTCTACAAGAAATTAGCCACCATATCCTCGATTTTCCAGAATTAAGTTCCAGTTAAAAGTACGCTCACTCTTGGATGCGCCGAAGCAAAGCGCGAATATCCTCTGGTTAATAAATACAACGGCAGTCACTACAATGAAGCAAGTTGCAGCAAATTGCAACAGCCACTTGAGGGAAGTATTTCTTCGTCTTCGATAGACGGAGTTTTATTATCGGTATCAATCGTGTTTCTGTCGGAAGGCATCATACTTTGCATGTGACCAGCCCATCGCTACCTCATATCTTGACCTTAGTGGCACACTCAATGCATTTATGTAGAGACATGGGAAACAAAAAATTATGTTGATATTTGTGATAAAACATCAACAGAAGGCTTTGCATGGCCTAGGATAGGAGTGGAAAAGATAAAATGTTTAGGGGCGAGAGAAGGAGGGTGTCCACTGTGCAATAGAATTACTAGTGACATTTGATTATAGAATCTGAAGAAACAAAGATTTTCAGAGTAAAATAGGGAAAGGAGAAATGGGATAAATTACCAATAAAATTAGGTAAAAAGTATGTTGAGTGCAAAGTATAGAAAAAAGTACTGAAAATAGAAAAACCTTTATCTAGGTTTAGTGAGGAATAGGTGAATGAGAAAATGCATTAGTAAAGGTAACCTTGAAGTGTGATTCTTTAAGGATAAAGTAGTAAAGCGGACTCAATAGCTCGGCAATGTGGTCTGAGGGCTCTAGCAAAACCAGCAACTCAGGGAAATGGAAAGAAAATAGCTCGCAAAGAGTGAATTTAAGGCTAGAGATTTAAACAGAATCCTATTGTAACTATACACATATTTATCTGCATATAAGTCGAAGTGTAATAAAAATATATCTAAAATCTGCACCTTTTATCTTTACTTGCAGCTATGGACTAGGGAAAGTTAATTATTTTGGCGCAACAGTATAAATTTTGCACGATAAATGTCACAACTGTGCAGTAATAAAATTATAAGGGCTAATGTTCGGTAACAAATAGACAAATACACTGTACTTGTCACACGTATATGAAAATATAATATGTTTTGCCTCAAAGCTGCATGGAATTACGACACAGTTTGTGTAATTGATTTCAGTTTTTGCATTATCACTAAATAGTAATAAAATGAAACGTTTGATCATAGTAAAAATCATATTTGCTTGGATTTTGAAGAGATCTATTCATAACGCTAAATCATATATCAATAACTGAACAAAAGTTTCAAAAATGAATAGTTCGGTACGTTTAAAAATATTCATTAAACATGACATTAAAAATAAATGCATGTTAATTTGTTTATTTGTGTGCAACAGTGTGTAAACCATATTACAAAACCTCGTCTTAAATAATGATCTTTATGATGACGATGATGATAATAATAATACTAATAATAATTATGATAACGGTAATGATAATGATGATGATAATGATGATAATAATAATAAATAAATAAATAAATAATAATAATAATAATAATAATAATAGTAATAGTAATAGTAATAATAATAATAATAATAATAATAATAATAATAATAATAATAGTAATAATAGTAATAATAATAATAATAATAATAATAATAATAATAATAATAATAATAATAATAATAATAATAATAATAATAATAATAATAATAATAATAATAATAATAATAATAATAATAATAATAATAATAATAATAATAATAATAATAATAATAATAATAATAATAATAATAATAATAATAATAATAATAATAATAATAATAATAATAATAATAATAATAATAATAATAATAATAATAATAATAATAATAATAATAATAATAATAATAATAATAATAATAATAATAATAATAATAATAATAATAATAATAATAATAATAATAATAATGATAATAATGATAATAATAATAATAATAATAATAATAATAATAATAATAATAATAATAATTAATAATAATAATAATAATAATAATAATAATAATAATAATAATAATAATTATTAATAATAATAATAATAATAATAATAATAATAATAATAATAATAATAATAATAATAATAATAATAATAATAATAATAATAATAATAATAATAATAATAATAATAATAATAATAATAATAATAATAATAATAATAATAATAATAATAATAATAATAATAATAATAATAATAATAATAATAATAATAATAATAATAATAATAATAATAATAATAATAATAATAATAATAATAATAATAATAATAATAATAATAATAATAATAATAATAATAATAATAATAATAATAATAATAATAATAATAATAATAATAATAATAATAATAATAATAATAATAATAATAATAATAATAATAATAATAATAATAATAATAATAATAATAATAATAATAATAATAATAATAATAATAATAATAATAATAATAATAATAATAATAATAATAATAATAATAATAATAATAATAATAATAATAATAATAATAATAATAATAATAATAATAATAATAATAATAATAATAATAATAATAATAATAATAATAATAATAATAATAATAATAATAATAATAATAATAATAATAATAATAATAATAATAATAATAATAATAATAATAATAATAATAATAATAATAATAATAATAATAATAATAATAATAATAATAATAATAATAATAATAATAATAATAATAATAATAATAATAATAATAATAATAATAATAATAATAATAATAATAATAATAATAATAATAATAATAATAATAATAATAATAATAATAATAATAATAATAATAATAATAATAATAATAATAATAATAATAATAATAATAATAATAATAATAATAATAATAATAATAATAATAATAATAATAATAATAATAATAGAACACAAATTATTTCTCAAAGAAAACAATAATGAATACTTCTAACATTATAACGGTTTTCAAAAATAATATACATTCGCTATTTATATAAACAAACTAGTATAATCTACAAAAGCACATTTTAAGCCATCGGTTTCTTTAAGAGATCCGTTACTGACGATGACCTCGGTACCTCTGCGCCGCAGCGGTCTAGGCATGAGCGAATTGAAACTTTTCGGCGGACGGCGCTTCGCCTTGTCCAAATGTGAGGGTATCCTAACGCTTCCCATAACTGCTGCCGAGCTCAGAAATGATGACGATATATTGGTAGGGCCCAGTGTCTGTAGAAAACCGCGGCAAACAACATGCAGATACCAGTTGCATCCATATCATTGCCAGGAATCCCCACATGACCGCGTGTCAATTTAAAAGTTGATATCCGCGAAAGAGCAACTGAGAGAGTGTGTCTGACTTTTCATAATGAATACTGAAGTACTATCCGACGCGATGAAATGATTGCCACAGTTTCGAAGCATCGCTCCACTGTATCTGGTCCGTTGGGTAATCGAAAGTCATCTGCTCTGTTCTATCTCTGCTTCATTGATAGAGCTGTGAAACTTTCTCTTAGGATACGCGTGTATGTGTTGTAAAGATTAACATCAGTTTAATTCGCCGATAAAGTCATTTATTATTCATAATATTCGCTAGAAAGGGTTGCCAATTATTAATTTGCAAATTAACTTATTTTCGTAATTATAGCGAGCGAAGCCTTACGTAGGAGAAATATAATAAACTTCATGAACAAAAGGTGATCTGTCTGAATACCTCATTATTGAATGCCATTCCAACCACAAGTGTCCTTAATCTGTATTAAACGCTCCTAGGTTTGTTAAAATCACGCTTAACATTCCTACTCCAGCCAACTTTCATACATTATGTAGACTAGTTTCAAAATTTTAACTGCGGTGTTTTAGGTTGTTTAAGTCTAGAAATTTACAATTTTTCCTTTCCTTAAAGAATTTCTAAGCTTGATTCTGCATACCTTCAGCATACCTGCCTTTCACGATACAAGTTTACAGGCCAAGTACTAATCAGTAGTCTGCCACTCAAACCGTTTAACAATCTTGCCGTAATTAGCTTTAACTATTCTCAACTAAATATTGATTTAACATTGTAATTTCAATTAATTTTATTTTACTACATGTATATGGTCCCATGCATATGTGTGTTCAGTTAATATGTGCGTCACATTCGGTTAGTCTGAAGCATTATACCAATCATGACATCTATTGTGCTTTATCTCATGATTCTTCTTCTTTACCTTATCTGTAGTATCCCACTTAGTGCGGTGCTAAGGTATTCTTGTTCCTCTGTTCCTTAAGATCGGGACTGAGGAACCGAAGTTTTGGATCTGATAGAAAACCAGGATGTGTAATCAGCCCGATTTCTGGTGTGAAATAATATAAGTGGATGGTAGTTGAGGGTGAGATGAATGATAGGAAAGGTGATGATGGAGGAATTGGTAGAATGATGGCTGGGGAAACCGGAAATCCCGTAGAAAGCCCGACCCAGAACCGTTCAACACAAATGTCACTTCGCGGACGCTTGGGATCGAATCCTGGCCGCCTTGGTGAGAGACGATCGGTCTAACCATTCGACCACGACGCGGCCCATCTAAATCTATAGCTCGAAATCGTTTAGCACCGAAGGGAAAATGTGACATAGCATCGGATTTAAAATGGCTGTATGGAATGGACCTGAAAAGAACTAGCACTATTTTACCATACAGGAACTGAACACATATTTTTAGAGCACAAAGTTCTCTATTGAATAATATAAAATATACAGACAAGATAGTACATGTACATTTAAACTTAGAAAATAGGAGTGCCAGGGCTTATAAACACTCCGAAGTATAGAGATCCAATAAGGAAGGTAGGCCTACAGATTCGTTATATTTTCACGTTAAAGTAACTTTTCAGTCATGCTAACTGCAATACTTGCTTGGGCAAGTGCTACTGAAGACTTTTGTTTCAACCTCAAATTTTGTATGCAACTTCTAAGGGTTAATCAGCGGTGTTTGAAGAATACCTACATATTCTGCTAATACGATGGGCTGGTTTCGATCCCAGGCGACCACACTAAGTGATATTTGTGGTGGACAACATGGCGCTGGAGCGGGAATTCTCCGGGACCTCCGGTTTCCCCCGCCAACTCATTCCACCGATGTTCCTTCTACATCTCATGTATTCCTCACGTTCAAGAGGTCCCGAGTTCGAATCTCGGTCAGGGTGAGTTACCTGGATAAGGTTTTTCCGCGGTTTTCCCTTATCCTTACAGACGAATGTCAGGTAGCTCTAAGCTCCATGGACCTTGGACACATTTGAGCATCATTTCACCTATCTCATTCACCGTCCGATATGACTTAACGTTGGAGGACGTAAAATTAAAAAAAAAAATCTCATGTATTGCCAATGTCACTTCCTGCGGTGCCGCATGTAGTAAAAGCGGGTTTTAAACACTACACATTTACTGACACAAACTACTTATTTATAACTTAAAACAATTTCCATGATAATTGCAGTGTTTATATTTGGCCCATTCCTAAACCAGCTGTTTTGCAGTTGATGGATAGCAAGATGTTTAATTCCTTCATATTGTGACTTTGTGGGTTCGTAGAATTAAAAGTACAATTTGCCGAAGTTCTAAATGTTCTTTATTTGCGTAGAAATACTCTGCGTAGCAGCAGAATTACATCGGATATCACAATCTACAACACTAAAGTCGATGACAAAAAACAGCTTACTCAACTTCCTCTGTTTACAATACTCTTCTTACATGTCTTTACAACAACTCGGCGAGTTGTCGCCTTCTTAAATACCTCATTGATAAATTAGAGGATTCCAGAAGAATAACGAAAGCGAATATTCTATCACATTCCAGAACCGTAACTTAATGTATGCCGGCAAGTCCTATATCACAGCTATGTTTATTTGCCGGCTCTTTGGGTACACTAGCTATGCTATCGTTAACTGCTTATGCAAGCTCTTTATTACCGTGAAACATTATCCGCCATTTGTTATCTGTTTGCACCGAAATTTTTATGTCCGTTGCCGTGACAATATCCATGACCAATGGTTTTCTAAAATCTGTGTAAGGAATCCGAATGTAAATTAGGGAATATGGCTTTGACTGTATGGTGGATGCTTGTGGCCCACCTCGATAGCGTAGATGGTAGCGTGTCTGCCAAGAGGTCGCGAGTTCGAATCTCGATTAGGGTGAGTTACCTGAATAAGTCTTTTTCCGGGGTTTTCCCTTATCCAGATAGGCGCAAGGTAACTCTAAACTCCATGGATCCCGGATTCATTTGAGCATCACTTCACCCATTTCATTCATCGTCCGTTGTGACGTAAAATTACGTTGGAGGACATAAATTTACAAACAAACAAAAAATGGATGTTTGTGAAAGAATCTCAACTCCTCCAGGAATATTCATTGCTTAAGGGATTCAACGTGGAAGTGCAGACTAAAAACAATTTGTAATTTGTGGTGATGCAGAATTTAATGTGATAAATTAGCTCCATTTTTCTTTCCAGCCTTTACAAAACTACAATCAACCAAGATTTTTGCCTGGATATCTAAATTTCTGCTTTTCCTAGTTTATTAACTAATCTACCAGCGGTTCACGAGGGCCGTTGCATCCGAGTCTGCAGCTGTTGAGGAGCAATATGCTACCTAACTTCTTCCCCTACCTAATTTTCACCCGACGCCCTACAAACTTCTGCATCCCTCCATACGTCTTAACCCAGCTCGGGCTCTTCCTCAGCCTGCCAACTTCGACGGACGGACGAACGGCATTATTTTTAGTAGAATAAGCAATACAATTAGTTCTCTCCCTATCCATCTATACTTCTATCTGGATCCATACTTCATCAACATCTACATTGGAGCAGCGGTAGTACTGAAATAACTGAGTATCTTTTTGTTGCACTCTGTAAAAATAGAAATATTAAGATGATAAAACATTCTGATTTTCTGTAATATATAAATGATTGAAGTAACACTCAATAAGCAGAGCAAGATTGTAAAATCGAAGTGCTGCTGGAAAAGAGTCATTTTGCACTTCGGAGCCAACTTTGTCCCACGCAGAAACTACGTGACAAATGTGTGGAAGCTGATAGCAAGAGCCTGGGATTCTCGTGTATTCTTTGGCTTAACGGATTTATTTGTGTGCTAAGCTTTCTTATGGCGTTTAGTCTTCTTTGCCTCGCTTCTTCCTAGAACATGATCCATCTGCTAACGAGGGACGGTCATTTCAGATGTTTTAAGTTTGCGCTTGTGTCCCTGTTTTCGCGCGAATAGGTCAAGGGTCATGTTAAGAAAGGGCGCTCGATCCGGGCAGCAGCTCTTCCCCAGCCCCCTCACCTGTCTATAACAACCGGTACATTCACCTCCTTTCAACATAGCATGCACTGTTGCATTAGGATCTGTTGCTTTCTCCCTCTCATCGATGTCTAGGTCAGGCGGTATACTTTATAGGGTTGCAAACAAAACAAATACCTCAACACGTGAGCTACGACGGCACCTCTCAAATAAAATAGAACATTAGGTACCAAATATCATAGGTAGGGCACCAACATAGATTATTTATTCGGGGAAAAAGCGCTATCTGGTATTATTAATATTAAAAGTCACTAATCAGTATCCTTAAACCATTTATTGTTTTATTAGTTAAGAAACATTTTACTTTATTGTTTAATTCAGTACATATTAGTCTTCGAAATTATATTCTAAAACCATTCTTCTAAAATAGGATGTTGCACGTTAAAATACGTTTATATGTTAAATAAACGTCTGAAATATTATGGGCAACAATAAAAAAGTCCACAATAGCTGAAAATTCAATGCAACAGCGGACAAAAGAACCACGATCTTTGAATTACCCTGCCACTAGTAGGTGTAATCGTTTTAAAAATAATATTTAAATGTTATACATTAAATATAATAATAAATATAATAGTAAGTATCGGTAATATAATAATGATAACAACAATAGTTTAATAAGTAGCAGTTTAACCTGCCATAGATTTAGGTCAAAAAGGAATTCGTAAAGTAATTTCAGTAATAAAATACATGTAAATAAGAAAAGAAATTGTAAACGGGATAGTTTTAGAACACTTTAACTTTTTAAATGGTCAATCTGGCTTAAGAAATTAAGAGTGCAAATCTGCAATCCTTATAGTAATTAATATGAATTGCCTTTCTAGATTTTGTTTCATAATTTCTTACATCTTTATTTAAAACAATTTACGAGTTTTTATGTAAAAATAATATTTTTAACAAAAAGGTGCCAATGTCAAATTGTTATATTTTCTAAACATTCTCTTTATTTTACACTGCATTAAAATTATTCGTAATGTTCGTTTTTGCTGAAGAAATGCCCTTTGAATTTTGTATGCATTATGCAGACTCATTTCTTGGCTGGTATAAAATGTCAAAGCTTATCATGAATTAAGTATGCACGGATGACATAAAACATTAACAATACAAATTCCGACTATTTATCTTAGATCTGAATGTACAACTATCCCCTTCCGACCATTGGATTTTTGGCATACAGCTTTACATCAATAATTATTTTAATTCCAATGACGGTTTTGAAAGATTCGTTTATAGCATTTTAGTGCTTTTTTTAGAGGAATATAAAAACTGGAATTGCTTCATCCAGTGTTCCTTGACCATGACATTGATTTAGGTTTTATTAATATGTCTGTAAATTATATTTGAAAAGTCAAATTAGTATTGTTGTGAAACATTGTTGCAGCTGGTGCAGCCGGCGCGCGCAAAGAGACAGACAGTGCAGCGTAGAGATAAAGAATTGCCGAAAAAGAGAAAGAAAGAGACAGATAGATGACTGGAAGGTTTGCTTACTTGATTGTTACAGAGCCTTCCACTAATTTCTAGAACAATGGGTGGAGCTTTAAAAGAAGCCGCGGATCGCCAGTTAGGACAATCGAATTTGGACTCGATAATCGTGTGTGCAGCTGTGATTTGAAAGTGTACTATTTTGTTTGGGTCGTTTGGCAGACGACCTTGAAGGTTGTATTTCTGTATGTTACGTAATTCTGTTTTTGCAAAGGGGTGTACAGACGTGTTTCTACGGATATAAAGAGCAGTTTGAACTTCTGCATACTAGTTCTTTAACTTTACGGACCCACAAAGTCCTACAAAAAATATGCTTGAAAACTAAACTAAAGAAATATTTAAAGCTGGCTGTATTAAAATGTAATATACATAGATCTACAGCAAGACTTGTTGATTCTGACTAGACCCTTCTTGATCCTATGAAGATAAAACACAATCATTAAGAATATAGCACAGCAGTTTCTTCGCAGGATATTACATGTTTTAAATCCCTTAATGCAATACAATATAATATAATACAATACAGTATAATATAACATAATATTGTGATTTTGTGGGTTCGTAGAATTAAAAGTCCAATTTGCCGAAACTCTAAATGTTCTTTATTTCCGTGGCAATACACTCTTCAATTCTCACGTAACAACATTATATCACATATACAACACCAATGTCGATGACAATAAAAAACAGCTTACTCAACTTCCACTGTTGACAACACTCTTGTTACATGTATTTACAACAACCTGCAACTCGCCACTTGGCCAATGGTCGCCTCTTTAAATACTTCACTGATAATTTCTAGATTATTCGAAAATAAACCAGAAAACGAACAGTCTCTATCAGTCAATAGAGAAATAACTAGAAATTTCCATTTATTTCAGTTTGTTTGTTTTGGCAGAACTTTATCTGCAAGTTATCTTCGTCTGCCGGCTCTTGGTTTTCACACTGCCCGCCTATCAGTTCCATTTGTGTAAATAATCCGCGCGATCGTAGATCTGGCTTCGCTACAGTACAATATAGCATATTGGTATATTTATTGTGCATATTCCAAAATTTTACAATTTACAACTTTTGGCTACATTTATTTGTCTTTGCCTTGTTGCTACCTTGGCTTGCATGACACCCTGGTCTTTTGCTCTTCTAGGTAGCTCTTAACCTCCATGCCGCCTGGCCACGCCGTGGCTCAGTGGTTAGACCGCTTGGCTCTCACCAAGGCGGCCCGGGTTCGATCCCAGGCGACCGCAAAGTGAGATTTGTGGTGGACAACACGGCACTGGGACGGGTTTTCTCCGGGAAGTCCGGTTTCCCCCGCCATCTCATTCCACCGGTGCTCCATCTTCATCTCATGTACCATCAGTGTCATCGCCTGCGGTGCCGTATGTAGTAAAATCGGGCGTTAACCACTACACATTTCATTTCCATGCCTCCTTGTTACTTAATTAGCCCCATTCTTCCCCCTCATCTTCCTTTCTTATATTCTTTACATGTCTGGCCTATTTTTATTTTACCTTCTGCAAGAAATTACCAATACTTCTTACCTACTTTTCCTCCCTGCCCACTAACATTTTTATAGCTACTATCCTCTTCTCTACTTTCTCCCATTTTTCCTCCCAAACCCTTTTTCTCCATATTGCAACCTCCTCGCATTCTGTTACATAGTGTTCTATGCTTTGTTTTCCCCCACACAATTAACAAATTCCCTTTTGCTTACCTCTTATCCCTCTTAGCAATATTATTTCTGTTGTCATCCATGCTAACCCTTCTCTCTCTTGCCTATTGCAGTAATCTACATATGCTTCTCGTCCCCAATTCCTTTTTATTTTCTTGTAAAATTGTAATGATATCACATTTTCTAGACTTCCCCATATTTCCGGTCTTTCTATATATTCTATTCTGCATTTTACCAATTTACCCACATCGCATGTATTCCCTAATCTCCATATATCTCCCATTACTACTTTTTCCATAATTCCTCCTGTCTCTGCCCATACACTCTAATCTTTTTTGCTGTCTCATGCATAATTTCATAATTTTCCCTTCTTCTGTAACCAAACACCTATACCAACATTTTATTATACTTTCTATTATTATTCCATGTCGTCTTGTCTTTCCTAATTCTACTAAAGCTACTTCCCTAGGTGCTGATCTTGGTAAGCCTAGTAGCTCTTTACAAAACCTTCTGTAGTTTTGGTACAACGTTTTGTTTACCTCTGTGCCCCCTCCCCCCCCCCCCCAGATCTCCACTGTATACAACATTCTGTACTCAATTAGTGCTTCATACATTCTTTCTAACCATTTGGTTGTCATTTCTACTTTATATTTGCATATTCTTATTCCATTCATTGCCGCTCTTCCTTTTGCTTCAATGTTTCTCCTGTGTGCTCCCCACTTTCCATTGTTATTCAACCTTACTCCTAACTATTCAAATTCATTGACCACTTCTACCCTTTTGCCATTTAGTACCCACTTTTCATCTTTTTCTAGTTTAACTCCCTTCTTGAAGACCATAAATTTCGACTTATTTATGTTTATTTTTATTCCTCACTCTTCACAAAATTTCTGTATTTCATTTATTGCCTTCTGCAATCCTACTACCGTTATAGATCCTACCATTAAGTCATCCGCATATAGCAGTCCAGGAATTTCTTTGTTTGCTATTACCGGAGAAATGTATCCTTGTGTATCATATGCAGCTCTCTAAAAAGCATAACCGGAAAACGAATACTCGAAAAATAGCAGTTATAGTTAAATTCAGAACATTTTGAGGATAAACCATGCATATTTTCAAAGAAATTCGCTGAACCAAAACTGCACTTTAGATGTTTTCAAAATTAATAACGACCTTTATTAAAATACTGCAAAATATGTAGATAACAAATGAAGCGTAAATATTGAATTGTTCTAGAACAGCCTGTCATTTATTCATTCTAAAGGTTTTCTTTAAGAGAGAGGCAAAAATGTAATAACAGGAAAACACAAAACTAATTTATTTATAAATAATTTTATTGTAAAATAACTTCCTTTGTACCAGTAGAAATATTTTAAAAATGTTCATTCAATATTTCAATATTTTTTAAGTTTTCTTTGAGTTTATTGCCGGCGTAGAGCGTCTTAGAAGGGCGATTCGTTCTGTGCATTTACTTTGAGCAATTAGTGTATACTATTCTATCGGAGACTTCACTGAAACATATATTTGAGACCTTGAATTAAAAAGAAATTGGGAAAATTTGTGTGTGTCTTTGGATACATAAGGTAATGCAGCTACGGACTGTAGGAAATAGAAATAAAGGACAAAGTCGACTTACTACAATTTACTGAAAAAACATTGTAAAAAGGAAAGAAAAGCAATGAATAAAAATGTTGAACATTATTTATCATTCACCAGTCATACAGCCTAGTGGTTGTACGGTAAAGATTAAGGTGTCGCAGAACAGAACAAATATTTTCCTATTACCTCTAATCCCATTTACCTTCCCCTATATACGCTGCTGCCTTAGTTATG
Source organism: Mantis religiosa (assembly GCA_030765055.1). Taxonomy (NCBI): domain Eukaryota; kingdom Metazoa; phylum Arthropoda; class Insecta; order Mantodea; family Mantidae; genus Mantis; species Mantis religiosa. Next base: position 95,464,187 of record CM060951.1, read on the forward strand.
ACGCAATATTTCTTCTTCTGTTTCGTTTTCCTTTTATTTACTTCATTACCCGTACAAATGAAGTGAAGAAGCATTTGTTATGAACTGAAGACCATTGATGCGAGGAGTTCATGGAGCTGCCTCAAGCATTTTCTACTGCACGTTCAAAGATATACCTGAGAGACCAGCACAATCAACTTATAGTCACTGAAGCTCTTCAAACGAATCTTGATGGGCTCTTGAGACAGCGACAAAGGAGACAGGGAGAGATTCGGTATATTCTTTTAGAGAATCCTAACTTCGTCTCGTTAGATCAAACAACCAGCAAAATGTAGGTCAGGTCGCAAGATGCCAAAGAAAGAAGAAAGCCAGCAAGGATAAGTCTCCCTATTTCTACCCATATAACCTAACCTCTAAAATGCATTGGCCCCTGAATGTCGCTTACATGAAAGCATGTCATTGAAGATTGGGTAGCATTACTTGTATCTAAACTGCAGAGATGCAGATAAGGGTGATATAATTGTGATAATGTACACTACTATTCTCATTCTTCTCCGAACTCTGTGGAACTTGCTATAAACTTGTGAAAGGACCACCATTATGATATGTCAGGGTTAATTGGATTAGATTAATGTAAACAGTGAAGAACTGAGGGCCGTTGTATTATATTATTTTTGATTTTAGGTAAATAGACGCAGTACGTTTAGCGAAACCACTGGAGGCTCTTCTGGAAGATCTCCTGTGAGCCAATGACTCCCAGTTAATTTGCGTTTGTCTAATGCTTTGCAGCTATTTTTATTAGCACTTGACCTACAAATTATGTTTTCTTGAAATACAGGTATGACTTATATGATCTCAGTCTGCAGTGACTTATAAACTTATAATCAGCCTCATTTGGGGCATTCCAAGATTTTACACATCTTCAGTATGACGTAGAGTGGGTCTGAACAATATTCTGCACATCTTAGGTTCTTCCAATTGCGCCCGATGCTACTGATGGTTATTTACAACCCACTCTGATATATTTTTCCTTACAGAAAATAAGCGGCCTGATAGGAGCTCAAAATGGATAATGCTGGACCTAGTTTATCCCAACAGAACTACGCATAAATATCTAAAAAAATTCTCCAGAAAAATCCAAAAATATCTCATTTCAGAAGGCCCTAACTTCACTCAGAAGGTGCTGACTGCACTCAGAAGGTTAACAGTTGCCTAATGACTTAGCTGTCACTCACTCACACTCTCACTCACTCTTTCAAATGTTTGTTCCAGTTTGCACTGTATAAACACTCATTAGTGATAGAAAGTATGCCTACAGTGCTATGTTGTAACATTTCCAACTCCTAAATAGGCCCTTAAAATACATTTAGTCGCAATTTAATAGCCTGAAACATCCGAGAAATATAAATGTATCAAATAGGCATACAACCAAATTTAGAGTTTACCATTTTTATGTAGAATCCTGTACGCTGCCTTAACACTCTTTCAAATTGTTTCTTTGACATAATGAAACAATGCACGAGATACCACGTCGAAGTATGTGAAAACAGAACAGTCTCTATGAAAAAAATCTGTTGCGGTGACAAAGTGAAAATTAAGTGAAATAACATGATATATAAGGGCGCTCAACTACGGCGGTCATCGGCGCCCTTTATAAAACTAGTCATGGCAAAAGCCAGATATAAAACTTTCTAAAAACTATACAAGTGTAACAAAACCTATTAAAAATACACGTACATAAAAACATCAATCAAAACCTACTAAAAATTTCGTTCACTAAATCCTAAACTCTAAACTAGAAAAGAATCTAAAATCCTTCTCCACGGGTCTCCATGCACGGCCTACACGTGGGAGGGCCTGTTGACCGTCTCCCTCAACCACGAAGAGGAGCCCACACGAGGGAGACTGTTGGCTCGGGACCCCGGGTGCGCCAAACCCGTACCTACCGAAGTAGGCCCCTGGGGGGAAGTGAAATAACAGGTGTGACAGACATAAGAAATATTAGATGCCCAGGACAGGACTACTGGAATTCACATTACTAGCATCAATGTGAAATATGAAATTTCCTCATATTATTTAAATGTTTCTTTGAAAAACGTAGCCCTTGTTTTTAACTATGCTTTTGTTTACACTTGCAGCGACCACAGCTATTCTCTGAGGATTCGTCCACATGGTCCAAGCATCCTTGGACAAATTAGTGAACAAATAACTTGACACAATTTAAATTTAATTAATTTTTTTTCAATAATTGAGTAAAAACAGAATTTGTGGCTGACATCTTCTGAAATTATTCTTGGAATAGATACTTTCGAAGCACTACTTGTGAACATAGTTCAAGAAAATCGCCGAAGAATATTTTGTTTGAGTAGTTTCATTTATACTTAACAGTGAAAACTGTGTTTAGCTCAATATCTTTCCGACTCATCTTTGAAGCATATTCGTAAGGGTCAGTGAGAACACAGGTTCATCACTGAAGCTATTGCAGGTGCCACAATAAGATTATGTTCCAAAGTTCGGTTTCATTAACATGATTTATGAAAGAGAAATTGAGTTAAGAATGTAGCCATTAATTTACAAAGCTAAAATCTAATTCCATGGCCTGTTACCGCTCAGACTAAGGTCTATGGAAAAGTTACTGTGTCGTCTATTTCCGCCCACACAGAACATCATAAGCAAAGGTAGGTGGCGCTGTCCCCAAACACTTAAGCGGTTCTGAGAAGGGAGCCATTACTTTTCCTCAAAGTGGCATCTCAAGACTTCAAGGGGTTGAGGACAGGCCGTACCGACCTCAAAGCAGGGGCAAATCACAGAGCCTGGTCCACTATGAATGGGATGAGTGTAGTACCTCCATCTTTACAAAAAGAGGTTTCTTCTCCTATTTTACAGACTTCTTGTGATAATTTTACAACCTTTGTGGTGAAGTAAATAAAACTGTACGCTAATACATTCACGCTTTTTCACGGAAGTTGTTTATTTGTTCTTTATTATTTTTCTATGTGCTCTAAATTGTATCCCACCTGAGTTTATTTCATTTTTTAATATTAAAATGTCCAAATTTACGATTGTGTTAATTTTCAAAAGCTATTTGTAACCGTAATCATTATTTTGTTGCATAGACTACTTTGCTATGTGTAAAGTGATACAAAACGTTTTCATAAACGGTTATAAGTAATCTTTTCACCTGGCTTGCTTCCCGAAAAGATCTTGAACATATTCGTCCCCAGGAAATCTTCAGGTACTGTTTTGAACGATAACTTGTTTGTTCAGCTTAAGAGAAACGATTTTGAATATATTGTACAAGTATCACTTGTAATAGTTAACCAAGACATCTCAAGGACTGGCGACGAAGTCAACAATCTCCAACAAACCGTTCTCAAGAAACGAAAGTAACATTAAATATCGAGTTATTATTTATTTATTTATTTATTTATTTATTTATTTATTTATTTATTTATTTATTTATTTATTTATTTATTTATTTATTTATTTATTTATTTATTTATTTATTTATTTATTTATTTATTTATTTATTTATTTATTTATTTATTTATTTATTTATTTATTTATTTATTTATTTATTTATTTATTTATTTATTTATTTATTTATTTATTTATTTATTTATTTATTTATTTATTTATTTATTTATTTATTTATTTATTTATTTATTTATTTATTTATTTATTTATTTATTTATTTATTTATTTATTTATTTATTTATTTATTTATTTATTTATTTATTTATTTATTTATTTATTTATTTATTTATTTATTTATTTATTTATTTATTTATTTATTTATTTATTTATTTATTTATTTATTTACTTATTTTGTTATTTATTTATTTATTTATTTATTTACTTATTTATTTATTTATTTATTTATTTATTTATTTATTTATTTATTTATTTATTTATTTATTTATTTATTTATTTATTTGTTTATTTATTTGTTTGTTTGTTTGTTTGTTTGTTTGTTTGTTTGTTTATTTATTTATTTATTTATTTATTTATTTATTTATTTATTTATTTATTTATTTATTTATTTATTTATTTATTTATTTATTTATTTATTTATTTATTTATTTATTTATTTATTTATTTATTTATTTATTTATTTATTTATTTATTTATTTATTTATTTATTTATTTATTTATTTATTTATTTATTTATTTATTTATTTATTTATTTATTTATTTATTTATTTATTTATTTATTTATTTATTTATTTATTTATTTATTTATTTATTTGTTTGTTTGTTTTGTAATTTTACGTCCTCCAATAATAAGTCATATCGGACGATGAATGAAAATGGGTGAAATGATGCTTAAATGAGTCCGGGGTCCCTGGAGCTTAGAGTTACCCGACAGTCGTCTATCAGGATAAAGGACAACCCCGGAGAAAACCTTATCCAGGCAACTCGCCCTGACCGGGATTCGAACTCGGAACCTCTTGAACGTGAGACAGACACGCTACCATCCACGTTATCGAGGTTGGCATCGAGTTATTGCCAGAACGTAACTTGAATTCACGTTCGAGGTCGCTTTTCTCTGGTACTTGATTAAATTATATTTGGCAATATATTGTAACGTTGTGCGCTCGTAGAATTAAAAGTCCGAGTTGCAAAAACTCAAGATGCTTTTTATTTCCGTAGAAACACACTTTGGTCAACCCTTACAGTAGCAGAATTACGTAACATACACAAATACAACTGACCAGGTCGTTGTCCACAAACAAAGAGTTCACTTTCAAAACACAGCTGCACGCCGACGATTCTCAGTTCCAATTCGACTCTACTCTAACTGGCGATCACGACTCCTTTTTATACGGCCATTTCTGATTCCAGACGGTTGTGGAATGTTCTCTGTCAATCAAGATGTCACTAGAAATTTTTAGTTATCTATCTTTATCTGTTTCGGTGAGAATTTTATCTCCGCGGTGCATTATATGTCCCTTATCTCTGCCCCTTTGTGTGCGTCACTCGCCAGTCACAACAATATTATTGTCAAAGAAAATTAATTTTTCTTCCACACTAATCAATGCCACAGCTGGAATTTGAACTACAGATCTCCATGAATCTCAGTCTGACTCTGCCTATGCAAACCTTAACTAATGCACGGCTAGTGTGGAAGGACAATTAAATTTCATCAATTAACCTAATAGTGATTTAAGTATGAAGCATGGGACTTAAGTACTTACAACATAGTTAGCTGTCACAAAAGATGCATATCGTATTGTATATGAGAACACCTAGTGGTTTACCGGAGAAATAGAAGTCATTTGAGTCATGCTGCCACGTTGGGCATGGTAGCTCAATCTTAAAAAGCAACCGGATGGAAACTGGCAGATCCGTGGGTCAAATACTGGCTGTGGTATTTAATTTTCAGTCTGGGATTGTGATTTCATTGCGGACCGAATTTGGTACGTAGGCCACCATGCTGGGCCCATTGTTCCTAGCCCCCTAGTGGGGAACCCCCGGGAGGAAGGATGAGGCGAAGCAGACAGAGGGCAGCCGACCTAAGGAGCCACGACAGTACAGAGGGCAGGATACCTACAGTTCACTTGGATACAGACCTCCCCCGACAGGCCAGTACAACGAGCTCGCTCCCCTACAGGGGTACGGTAACGAGTCCAGCAGCCGAGCACTAATGGTACTAAGGCAGGTGATCAGAGCCCCAAATGTCCCTGGCTGGCGGTCCCGAAATGGTCCCAGCAGAGGAGCGGAGACTGAAAACCGACCCACCGGAGCAAGAAGTACTTTTCCTCAGAGCATATCATCTCTGCACCGCCGAGACACCCGCCGACACTTCTACCCTGAAAGAGACCACCAGATGAGAGATGATATTAAATGATAATGGAGATGAAATGGAGAGACAGGAAATTTGGGGAATGTAATTAACCTACCCAGCATTCGCTTAGCGACCCAGGAAAACCTCCGAAAAAACCCATGAGGCAGGTAAGTCGGCCACAGGAATCGAACCCGGGCCTTCCGAATGCGGGCCACAGAAGAAAACATCCATCCCGTTCGGTAATATTCGATCTGACTCTTGTTATTATTATAGATACCTTTTCAAACATAAATGCGAAACTTTCCTATCTTCTTGTAAACATTATCGTCTTTCGCTCTCTCTTTCTCCTTTATATTTTGCAGATTTTTTTTCGAATATATTTTAACCATTACCAAAACTCTATTATTACCAGCAAGCGTCCAGTAGCACTTGTGTAAAGGGAATGAAAGAAAAATTACTGTAAGTTCACGACATTTTTCTCAGACGCTGGTATACTAAGATTCATTCAATATGCCTAAATCATTTCGGAGTTTCTGTAAATAAATAATACAACTTACATCCATTCAAAAGTGACAACATTGAGATTTGGCTTCAGTTCAAACTATAATACGTCCTTTTGGGTCTCCATCATGTGTCTTCATTTTGTTTTAATTTCAGCTTCAAACGTATAGAAATATAATTATTTTTTCTGTTTGCCTTCATTGTAATAATAACTTACAGATCACCGTTTTCTATGTCCCCGAGTATAGAGGCGGCATTTACAACACATTCAAACTTCTTTGGTAAATACCTTTGAGTAAAGTATTTTATTAAACTAATATAAGTTTTAGTTTACTTTTTTGGTGTTTCAGGTGCCTGCTCCTTGCACCTCATCACTTTCTGTGGCGCAGTCCGTTTGACATGTCGTTATGTTTGTTGCAAGCTTTTATGACAGTGAACAGGCACATATAAATTTGTCAAAATGTTTAGAATAGGCATGTTTCAAAAATTGGTTACAGTGTGCATTATTAAACACATAAATTGAATAATTTTCGTAACATGAAATGATGTGAGAAATTTCTTAAAATATTATAAACTATCTGATGCTGTGAACCAAGCTTCTGGAGTACTGCAATATGAATGTAAATTATTTTAATTATTGAACTGAATTTCATTTCGTTCCTATGTTCTGTTTCCTTTTATCTTTTGCAATTATTTTCTTATACCAAAGGCGCTTTTCTCATTATATATGCTGATATATTGACGACCATGACTATGTTGACCACCGAAATTAATGAACTACTGAATGGTTCCGGTTTTAGATGACCTCTATTATAAAACCTGAAAACTCTGTGAAAACTTCATTTCATCACAATATGATAAACAATATGCTAATATGGTATTCTATCACAGCCACCGCTGTCCATCAGCGTCATTTTTTACTCATATATTAACGAGTGGCGTTTAATCACGATGTCTGGTGACGACATCCCTGCCCTTGATGGCTAGTCGTATTCCTGGCCAACGAATTCGGATAACAAATGACAAACGTTTATGTTCTATGCATCTACCCACGTTTCGGACGTTGCCAAAATACAAATGAGGCACCATGTACTTTATAGATTACTGTAACATTTTATGTCATATTTTGCAATGGTATCTCCCCTTCCATTATTTTTTAAAATGAATATGATTAATTTTTGTACTCCTTGACTGCAGCATGGGAGAGAACTAAATTGGCTGGAGTTCTCAGATTGCCAAGGCAAAACAAATACCATTTGTGGCTGAGATTGACTAATGAAGCGCTTCTACAAAATATATGTTCCCTACCTCAAGAACATTAGCAAGAAATAACAAGGAAGTAATTCTCAATTTAAGATGTACCGTCGTTGTAGAAAACGGTACTTAGGAAAATATGCTTTTGGTAATAGTGGTACAATTTAAGTAAGAATGCGTCATCCTTCCCACAGCCTTATATTCAGTGAAGTCCAACTTAGAGGAACAAAATCAGTTGAAATGAAGCTTGTGTGATCGTTTCAAATTATGGAAATTTAATATTTATTTATTGATGTTTCTTTTAACTGCAATGGTACTCAGCACTCTATTCTGTATTGAGTATGGAAAATATCATACGTTTGCTCAGTTGCCTCTTTATCAAGGTTCAGGATTTTTCACTTGTACATCTGCGATACTGAAACATCTCCTTTAGTTTGCTTCCGAAGGAAACCATACTAAGGATTGAAGCCCAAAAACAAATCATTGCGCTCCTCCAAGTTTGAACCCAAGATTAAGGGATCCTAAACTTAATTTCTTACCCCTAGACTACAGAATGAGACTCAGTTAAATAATTAACCAAATAAATTACACATAAATAATAAATAACCGAACAGAATAATGCACTTGAAACAACTATAATGTAAAGTGTTCTATATATAGAGAGAATATTCCTTATCCACCTTACGTTAACACAAATAAAAATTAAAGGAAAAGTTATTAGGTAGAGAGAATATTCCTTATTCGCTTTACATTAATAGAACTAAAATTTTGCGGAAAAATATTAGGTGCGTACTTTCTAGTAGATACAATGGGAATACACTGATATGATAGAATTAGATTAATAGCTAGTCTCTATATGATAGAGTTATAATTTTGCTCTCTTTATACGTAAGACCAGGAGGGAAAAAATAATAAGGATCCTTTTTGTAAGAAAAATATAATTATCCAAAATGGTTAACTTCACCAAAGGTAATTCTATCTAACGTATATGCTTAAAGAAGGTTTAATTTGTATATGATAGGAGTTTGTTAATTTTTCATTGCTTAACAATGATGCAAACAGCTAGCAAAATGCAGAGGTATTCAAAAGCTAATCTCAGAAATTCTAAGATATACATTGCATTCATAATGAAAATAGCTCTAAGTTGTAGGATTTTTCCCACAATCGTTAGCACCTTATTGATGAAAACAAACTTTTCAATAAATTTTAATATAAATGATAGTTTGGAATAGAATTTCTGTTTACCTTTTTGATAGTTCAAATACCAAGTATTTTATTAAATCAACTGTTTCAGGACTCATGTTGAATCTCAGAGCTTTTCCGACAATTTTTACATACCCAATTTTTATACCAATACCTCTAGGTATACCATAGAGAAATTGAGCTTTTATGTGTCTTTCACTACCAGTGACATACTTGTATTATATGACATATTATTCATTTAACAATAATCAAGATAACAATAATTTATCCACTTTAGATCATTCAAATATATCCTCTGTAGTTATGGTTTAACCAAAGCAATTTTTGCTTATAAGAAGGAGAAGTCATTCAAATGTTTATTCATGCTACTACTATAAAAAGTAAAAAGGAAAGAAAGAAAACGAAAGGAGAATGATAGGAATAAGGGTCCTTTAGATGACGCCTGCATGTTGTGAACATTTTGTAAATAATGATTTGACAAATAGGCCAATTTATTTGTATATTCGTATGAGCTTTACGCTTTTCTTTAGAAAGTAATTTTTTACCCTTTCCTAGTTAAACGTATTCGTCAAAAAGGAAAACTTAAAACACTGCATTTTTCGGACAGTATATGTTAAGACGTTGGAATATTATCTCGAAAAAAGTAAACAGAAGGAACGAAAATAAATCTATATAAAATGCTCCTTTTTGTCAAGTTTTTCTTGTGGTTTAGTATAGCTCAAAACCTGTGTTTCCGATTAATCCTTATTACTGTGATAGAGTTTCTCTACGAGGTGGTAGATAAATGAATGGCGCATTTAGAATTTCTTGCAGATATCCTGTAACTCCCATTGGAGCCGTGGTCGAAGTGGGCTCTATGGCCAAACGGCAATTTCTCGTTTATCTTTCAAATAGTAATAGTATTTGCCAATATCCTTTCCAATGTATAATACATTTTTAATGCTATTTCCAATATCTCCGTATATGTGATGTTTCTTTCAGGATCTGTCTGTACCTTTTTACTTCTAAAGGCTTTTCCTCATTCTGCCAGCTGCCGTTTAGTCCCTATTTCCAACTATGACGGTCTTCCTCTAGATCTAATCGCTTATATTATACCTCTTTTCAAGTCCATTCCCCTCAGGGAGTTCCATAGCTTACAAATAGGAACTGAGTCATAGGCTTTTTACAAGATCAAAATAATCGAATACGCATCTTCGGGCAATTATAATCAGTAGAGTTAAGATCTGTGCATAGCAAGCCTGCAATAAATCCCGTTTGGTCTTCAGTTATACGTATAGATGTGCTTCTCTCTAATCTTGCAGTGATAATTCTGCTAAGTAACTTGCTCATGGAAGCCATCACACTAATGTCTCGGTAATTAGAGGGATCACTTTTTATTCTCCTTCTTAAAGATAGGGCTTACACAGCTGGCAATCGTTTGGGACGTCATCTCCTTCCACAACTAGGCTTGATATCCTTGTTATAGTCCTCCTTAATTCCCTTCCTCCAAATTTCCACAATTCCATGAATACAATCCCTGGACACGGTGCTTTTCTATTTCTAGATCTTATTAAGGCATTACTCACCTCATCTTCAAGGATTAGTTCTATAATACCCTTACTCGGACGTTCATTATATTTAGCTTCCTCTGTAAACTGTTGTCTGTCTTCCACTAATATTCTCTCAAAGTGCCTCGTCCAACAAAAGTAATTCCTTCCAACTGTGACCTGTTTGTAAACGCTCTCATTCGTCTGATTGATCCACACGCCTGAACTGATCTATTATGTCCCAATGAACGATAAATCTCCGCGCTAACCCTATTTCAGAAACCTTCTTTCTATTTTCTAACTGATATTTTACTTGTTTCTTATGTATATGGTATTTCTCTAAATCTTGTTATCTTAGTTTCTTTTTGAACTAAGCCAAGCTGTGTACGCCTTCTTCTGTTGTAGTAGTGATAGTGATGGTGATGGCAGTGGAGCACCTTGTCACGATCTCTTTTTCCATTGCATATGGGTATATCGTGACCATTCCAATAATTGTTAGGGTACTGCAATATTTTCTCTCTGTATTGAGAAATGGGAATATTAAATTTGGCTTAGCCCAAATTTCAGGAAGCAGTTAGCTGTGTTGTTTATTTCCACCCACTTTTCCACCCCATTACATAGAGAAATACTGCTAACGGAAATAATGACATAGTTGACGGGAATGATCTGCCAATAATTTATTCAAATAAAATTGTCTATTTTGTGAAGAGCCACAATTGCTCAAACTCATGACGAAAAATAAATCACTGGACTATGTACAGAGAAACTCTGACTTTATTAGCCTTGCACCTACCAGTACTCTTAGTTACGTCATAGTGACTCCTTTCGTATTCCTCTAGCCGACAAAGGGTACAAAAGAGGCATTCTAACATGGAAAATATACTTGAAATCCCAACGTGTAATTGAAAGAGTCTCTAAGGAAATAAAGGGACGGTTATCTGCCACCACGGGCTAATTTGTGTTAGTCCTACGAGGTCGGCATCTCCTCCCACTGCGGCCGTTATATCAGTAAAGTTGTCAGTGATAAAATTCGAGACTCACCTCAGACAGAATGCTTGACCGTTTCTGGGAATTTTTGTGTCGTCCGTAGAGAAGAACATGTCACTGTCGACCGTAAACAAACATGTAATCCTGAGAGGATATCTGGAGGGAAAGCCAAAGTTACTTGTCGACGGCAACTATCAGCATAACATGCAAGCTTACTAGGACTACCTGGAGGGAATTAAGGCATATCAGTTTAACTCTGCAGAAACTTTAAACAACAGGTTTATTGGATGTAACAGAAGCATTCAGTCACTGAGAGTAGAGGTTAACGAATACGGCTCTGTGCTTCCTATGAAAGGTTCTTTCCCTGATAAGATGTGTTATGGGTGCATTTCAAAGAGTAGTGCTATATTCTCAGAATATGCAAACTTCCAGATTGCACCAGTATGTAATTATATAGAACCTACGCTTAAGGAAGCTCACTTACTGCGTCTCAGACACAGCTCTCTTGCTGACTTTCAGAGTTAACATAATCCAGTTTTCCAGCTGTTCCTACAGACATTTGGCAAAACCTACAGATTGCAGTTAGCGGAACTCTCCGGAGGATGTCAACGGTCTGCCAATGGATATTCTCTAGTCGCAGACAGTTATTTTAAAGTCGAGGGGAGCATGCCCTAATATGCATCACTCTATCATTAACAAAATAATTGAAAATTTGGATGGCTATTTGAAGGAGATCGCTCCAGGTAACCGTTAAATGTACATCAGTGACCTTGATTATTCTGAACCAGAGCACTCTCTCATATGACGATATCCTTAGAAGCTTTTGGAATTTCAAATTAATAGGAATAGCCCCGCAGTAAGACCGTTCACTCAATACGAAGGATCCTGCACTACTACACTTTTCACTACCTATTTACTCGAAATCTAAGTTGGAGTTGTTAGTTTCGCAAGAAAAGAAGTAGCGCCTCTTACTAATTTGCTTTAATTACTATAAATGTGACATAACAGCAATGAATCTCTCAGAATCTCTTACGAAAAGCAGATGCTAGGTCAAGAAGTGGGAGTAACGTAAAACTAGCACCTCTCTTAGAGTCAAGAGAATTTTAAGTGCCCAATTAAAATGTTAAGATGTCTAGAAAAAATAAAATAAAGCTAAACAGAAGAAAATGAAAGGCTCCTGGAAAAAAACAGAAAGCTGGCTGCCAGTCGATTGCAACTGATCATACAGATCAACCAGTTTGGAGAGAATGTGAAGGATCCATCAAGACTCTTCTCTGCTGCATGTAAGTAATGGCTATTCCCCTAAATATGAATACATTGCGTCATTGTAACCTTCCTCTCTATAGGTGCATACATAATAAAGTTGGCTTAGACTCAGTTGTAGAGAACAATTGACTGTGCTATGTACTTGAATATACAGTATGATCGTTGTGCTAAAGCTGTCACTGGATAGTAACAAATAATAATATTTGTTATCTCCAACTTTTGAGCCACCCTGCATCAAAATCCTCACTGTTGTAACTGCATTACTCTGAAAAAACTACTTTGCTCCACATTTTGACCTCAAAAGCATCATATTACAGCTAAGGTTTTCGTTATTACATGGAACTAAAAAACCAGGTTTCAAGAACCAAGAAGGACTTATTCATGCTCAGGCGACGCAGCGTGGGTGTACCGGCTCATTAGTGCACCAGAATCCAACTAACAGTCCACAGTGCACAGGGACGTATTCAATAATTAACCAGCTTCACAGGAACCCGCCTTTACCTGGAATGAACCACTGTGCAATCAGGAGTTGACAGAAGCACAGTATCATTCTTCGGGATTTCCACCTCGGTTCCTTCTGCTAATTAAGTGTTGCCTCAAAATACCAACAACTAACTTGTTTAGAAATTATTAGATACATATGAAGCCTCTAACTATCAAACTTTGTAAAATAGTCTTCAATCACCACGTTTAAGAATCCAAATCAGAAAAAACAAACAAATTAGTAACAATTTGCCGAAGCACTGGAGGAAACGAACACTTAAAAGCATGGTGCTTTTTATGCATTTGCATGAAAACAGCCAATTCACTGCTGTGACAGTGAAATGTCTCCAAGCATTATTATTTTTGTTATTTACTACAATATATGAGTACATATTTTTGACAAGAGATAACATTTATGTGGTCTGCGTTAAAATTGAATTCAACACATCACAAAGAGCAATCCTGTTAATATTCTTTATCCGTTCGTAGTGGTAACAGCACTACCAATCCTACAGATCGTAGTAATAGTATTAGTAGTATTTATAGTAATTTTAGTAGTACTAGTAGTAGTAATAATAGTAGTACGCTTACAAAAAAAACTACGATGTGCACTATTTCTACTCGTATCATCGAGAGAGACGCTACCGATTTCTGCGTCTGAAATTGTTTTGAGACCATTAAAATCAAAGAGTATCGTTCCACGGCTGTTAATATCCAATTTAAAAACAAAAAATTCTCTGGGTTACATTTAAATTGATAAATCGGCAATGAACTTAAGATAAAAAAACATTTGTATTTATTAAAGCATAATATCATTACAGGGGAGTGTAGGTAAAGATGACACAATAATTAATTCTGCAATGCTGGAGTTAAATTCACAAGAATTAGTCAAATAGTGTAAAGAAATATGGCTTTTTATGATAATTCTAAATACAGCTAAATTGCAGTACATATCTGTAGCAGATAGTAACAATAAATTGACAGGTAATATGCCAAGCTACTTTTTGTTCTCGTCATTTATTTTTTTCTGCGACGTTCCTTAGGAGTCTCATTTCTACGGCTCCATTTTTTTTCTTCAGTTTTGGGATGTTTGCCACTTTCTCACCCATGTCACCCAGTCATTAAATAAAAACCCATAGTGTATTTTCTTTGAATACTTTTAATTTTAGTTTCATTCAACTTATTTATTACAACTATGTTTTTAAGATGCAAAACTTAGTAGTTTAAGCAGTTAAAGGTATTCATTTAATCTACCACTTTTCTTTCTAACATAAATTTTGCTTCAGTTGTATAAATTTTGAAGTATCAAAACTTTCTGTTTAATTTTTGAAGCATTGAGCATTTTTGCATAATTTAAATGGTATATGGATTTAAGCGTTTATTTTACTTGCCACTTTCCAATGAATGTATAAGTTAAAGCTCAGTGGTGTAAGGAGAAAATTGTATTACATCTTACACCTCACAACCGTGTTTATTTTTGCTATTACATTGCCATTCTTTATTCCTGATTCCATCATTTAAATTTTTGAGCTTTATTTATGCACGCTCTTAAACTGACATGGTTCTCTGCGCCCCCTTAGGCATGGAAGACTGCTTAATTTTGCTCAGAGGTCTCTTTATAGACTTAAGGCTCATTTAGGGCCCGTTAATATGAAACATAGAACTACGGGTATACATCCCTTCCAAGAAATTTATGATAAGTTATGAAATATCACCCGTAATAGGTCCATCTGAGGTTAATTTTACTTTCCATGTATACTTTCCTATCATTGTCACTAAATGTATGGATGTACCTTTTTGTTCCATAATATCCTAAGCACTATTTGTATTCATATTTTTCACAATGATTTCTAAAACAATGGAACAGAAAATCACAATTGAAAATTCTTTAAAAGTTTGTTAATTCCATTACAATGTTAATAAACATTTAAGTGAAATTGTGAATAAGTTTAGGGTTTTAAATGAGAAAAATGATAAAAAATGTATTATACTCCCATGCATTTTAAAACAGGAAAAAGGGTGAGCTTACTAGGAAACAAATCAAGTTAGCTGTTCTTTGCATTCGCCGCAAGCCACTCAGTAATTTCGCTTGCTATTTCAGAGGCGCTGGTTCAAGCACACTGACGTGGCATGCCTTTTTGAGAGGCAAGATAATGGGTTAACCGTAAAGAACGTCTTGATCTTAACTTTATAATCATCATCGCATAATAAATGACAATAATATTCTCATAAACAAATGAAGGGCTATGCAATTCTATAAAGTGTGGTATTTCAGGTATACAGTAATCTGCTATCCGCAATTTAAGGTATGCTAATATAAAGCACATTTTTTTTCAAGCGACATTCATAATATTGTGGTATATGTATGTACAATTTAGTTTATTCTACTGTTAACTTGATTGTTATTGTTTTGTTTCATGAGATACTTATGCGTGTTTCTACATAACTCAAATTCTTTCCTAACTTTATACCAGTATATTTAATGCCAGATATTAATCTTAACAAAAGTTATAAATAATAGCACAACATATGCACTCTGAAATGTTTATTCTTCTATGTTAAGTAGAAACTGAAAAAATGTTCCTAAAGTTAAGAAAACGGTCTTCAAAGCTTTCCAGCATAGTGTATTCCTGTATCTTAGTAGATGAGTTGTAAAAGTTTGAGTAGAAAATGAATGTTCGTCGTTTTATACAAAATTATAAATAGTATGCAAGCTGCTGTAATATATTTATAATCGCCCAACATTTTAAAAGGATGATATTAAAGAAAACTATTAAATATATATTAAACTAATTCTTTTCAATCCAAAATCCATTCCATTACCCTCTTCAAGAATGCAAGTAGAAACAAAATTCAGAAAACTCTAAGAATTACTTTAACAAGCTCTAAGATGCATATATTTGTACAAATTTGTGAAATTTTGCAGTAAAGGACCTTCAATGAGAAGAATCAGAATATTATATGCAAGTAACACAAAAGCTCATTTTATATTAAATATGGTTACATTGCAAAACTTACTCTATATACTGTGCCTCTTTGGGTTCGTAGAACAGAAAGTCAAGTTGCAGAAGTTCAAAACGTTCTTTATTTGCGTAGAGATACACTCTGTTCAATCCTTACGTAAAAGAATTACGTCAAGTACACACAGTCTACTAAGGTCGATGATAATAACAAACAGCGTTCTAATTACATCAGCTGTCGTTACAACAACACTCTACAGCTGTTTACTGCTTACGACTCACTCATGACGAGTCGTCGCCTTCTTAAATACCTCATTGATAAATTCGAGACTATTCTAAAACAAATCAGAAACCGAATAATATTTATCAATCAAGAAGTCACTAGAAATTTCCATTTACCTTACTTTGTTTGTTTCGGCAGACCTTTATCTGCGTGCCATCTTTAGCTGCTTATGCAAGCTCTTTATTACCATTCTGTCTGCCTATCAGCTCCTTTGTGTAAACAAGCTGCGCTATCGTAGATAACAGGTTCGCGACAATACTGTTTGTATGTACTAAGTGAGTGAGTGAGTGTGTGGGGTTTTAGGGCCCGTCGACATCAAGGTCATTTGGGCCCTGTATGTAGTATGTTGTAAATAGTATCCATATATAATTTTCTTGTTTTTTCTTTCTTGGCGAAACCAAAAATTGTATCAATTTCTATGACAAAAGCTTACTTTTTTATTTTCAGAATGTGAAAGTATTTAAAATTTTAACACTTCAATCAGAATGGCTGCAATAACTTTAAGAATGTACAGTATACCACAGCAAAGAAAGTCTCCGGAGTCTGAGACACAGGAGGGTTGGAGCAGGTTCCCACACCCTCCCTGGATAGGTTTATGACACCCCATGTCAGTTCAGTTACAGACCATTCAAAACATTCTGACATCTACTTTTGTGAATAAATCGTCTCGGTTTTAGTATACAGAGCGCATGTTTTTCTTAACGTTTCTACTCCTTGTGTAGCATGCGTTCTCTGTCACACAAATTTGCTGTCCTTACCCCACTGTGTAAGATGGCTAATGGTTGGCACATTCCTCTCAGGGACTTACTTTGCGTTGGTGGACAGTAACTTCTTTAATGGGTTATTTCTGGTATGTTGATTTCCTTAATAGTGTTTGTACTGCACATTTGAATCACGTATGTCGCTCCGAGACAAGAAAAATCCAGCAAGACACCATAGATTCCATTTTGCCTACATATCACATATCTATTTCAAACGTTTGGGTCGAATAAGTATCTTCTCTTGTCATTTACTCATCGTTATGAGAATATTGAAACACTAAATATTTCCTACGTATAGGTTTGACTATGCAGGACATATTGGTTTACGTACACCTCTGGTGAAATGAATAATGAATACTGAAGGAAAATATGTTAACTTCTATATTCTGTTTATAAGCTGATAAATATTTAAATCCTGATACAAAACTTCCAGCAAGTTTCAGGGCACCAATAGAGCTACTGTTTACTAAATCTACATAGGCGCCAGAGAGCCTGTGTAGTTTTCTGTATACGATTGCTTCGTTTTTGTTTCGTTTTCTCAGTGCCATAAACTGGCTCAAAATAAACAAGAGAAAACGTCCGATAAAATCATAACATGCAGCTATACCGAAGAGAGGAGATATATACAATCTAAACTTGGCATGTCATCGCACGCTGTAATAAATGGTAGACCCCACTTCTCGGTTAATTTGGTTGCTGTCTCATTATTCCCTAAAATAACATTAGCCAGTATAAAATACCAGCATTAAATTCAAACATTTAAAGTAGAAAATACGAAAATAAGGTATTTTAGAATATGATTTTGTAAGAACGGTCCAAAAATACAACATTAACCAAAGCTAGTTTTCTTTATTTAAGTGAAACTAATATGAAAACCTTATAGCTATTTTCTTATAACAATACAGTCGGTTTCTGTGATTGGGCTTTCATGTATTTTATTTTTGCTTGAGGTTTTACGCATTATTTATGTATTTAATTTTGATTTCAAGATTTTTTCAAGAATACATTTTCAAGATATGCGTGTTACTTTTCATCATAAAAATACTTACACAATATTCATTTTATCAAAATCATTATACGAAAGTAAACATTTTCGAAAATTCTTCAATGTGAAGGGTAGTTTTGGGTGGGAAAATTTTCTTAAAAATCTAGAGCCGTATCCCTGGAACTCGGAGAACTTAAATTACAAATTTGGTGTTCAATCAATGTTCGTTAACTTAAGCTGTTCAAACACAAACATGCAGACCTCTTTTAAAATATGCTTCCTTTTGGGGGGGGGGGGGAGATCAGAGTCTCAAACATGTAAGTATTTGAATAGATAGAGTCTGCCTGAGAAACTTCAATGCGTATGTCAGTATGAGTAAGTTGGAGAATATGATGTCATGACAGCACATTGGCCATGGCAGCTCAATGGTTAAGAGCTACCGGACGGAGACCCGGAGTTCGGTGGTTAAAATCCCAGCAATGGCATTGACATTTTTCAGTCTGACTCTATTCAAATCATAGCGTACACACGGCTAGTGTGGAAGAAGTATTAAATTTCCACATGTAAGCATTTCCTGCGACATATCTACCGGGGAAAGTGAATTATGCAAAGACGAGGTTAGTCCAATTTAGATATGTGAATTCCTACAAAATTAGAGGTTATGAGAACTCCTACAAAGCTGCGGTTAGGATAACTAAAATTATTTCAAAATTACAGAATGATATATTTCCTGCCACTTTATACAGACTTAGGACTGTGCAACCATGATATAGGTTGTTTCGTAAACAATGTTATCTTGGTCAATCGTCAAAGTAATAAAAGAAAGGAAAGAAAACTTAATGATAGTTATTTCCTGTGCGACACTTTCATAATACACTGAAATCCTGTGATGTTTCGACCTGAATATTCATACGTATAAATGAATCAGTCATTGTAGAAGGGATATTATTTAAAAATTGCCAAAAATACTTTTTCACTAAGTCAAAGCTTTTGTAACATTTATAAGCATTTTTTTCTTTAGAAAGAATTATATTCTAATCATTCATGGGGGCATGGTGCTCCTGACAATTCTTAGTTCACTTTATAAAGGCCTTTATTTTTGGAATAAAGCCCTTTCTACATTTTAAGCTCCTAGTGCAGGTTTCTGTTGTTACTGCAGTGCATCTTTTTATAACACTAAAATGGAGAGAGCAACTTCAGAAAGCAGCTCTGAGCTTTCAGGTGTTAAAATAAAGGAAAAGAGGAAAGAGAAATATTAATGTAAATACGGGTGATGCTATCAAATATTCCTCTCCAGGATGCATTTTATCTGAGGCAACTTTGGGTTAATGTGTTCTGTGATTTAGGTATATCACAAGGGAGTAGCAAAAATGGGGGCAAACGAGGTGTGCCCGTTTCTCTTAAAATACATAGAAGAAAATGTATCAACCAATATTGAAGAGTTTAGACTGTTTTCAGATGGATGCGTCGGGCAAAACAAGCCACTGCATGGTAAGGCTGTTTGCTGCACTAGTGGATACAGGAAAATTTCAAAAATTGAAGCAGTTCTTTCTTATCAATGGTCATTGATTCAGTGCTTGTGACAGGGATTTTTCTCTGATGAAAAGTGCAGTAAGAAGGGTTGGTCGTATACATAGTGAAAGAATACTGTGAACTCATTGTTCATTCTACAAAACGCTGTCATTTAACAGCGAAACCTGTTGGAACAGAAGGTATCCATTTTTTCCAAATGGTGGCCAAAATACTATATGGAAGGAGGATTGCCTCTCGAGTCAAGAGGTAGAGCTGTTCGGCCAGAAGTTAAAATGTCGTTTCAGCCAATAGTTGTCATGAATTTTGAGCACTGCTCCACAAATCATCAAATTTTAGCATTACCTTACATACAAAGAATTACAAGGCATACTTTTAATTTAAAATTTCCTGCAACTGAAATTCAGCTCCTGTTAAACAAGGACATGTCACGACCAAGTCTCTATAAATGCTTTGAAAGTAAATGATATACCTATACTGAAAAATTTAAACCTTTCTAATCTTGGGCTTGTTTATATTTCCAGCATGTATGAAAAATCGTTTAAAAAGGGGATAAACTTAGCTTCTCAGTATATATTTCTGTTCTCTATGTAAATTCACAGAAAATAGTAATAAACCATATGTGATGAAAGCAACTCAAGCCACACATACCTTTTATTTTCCTCCTGAAGAAAGGGTTTAATTTCAATACATAGAAACCCATTTTTAACTAGGAAATGCATACAGACTATGAATAATATATTTACTATAATTTATTTTCTTGTCAAACTATTTTTGGTGATTTTATAACTTCTTTAAATTATTACGCAGCCAAAATAAAACGTTTTTATTGATTCCTAAAATCAAGATTTTGAGATAGGTCCTTCTTAAAAGGACTGAATGTCTCTTTCTTTCAACGCTTTCTTTTGTCTCACCGAGATATAATTATCTGCACTGCGAAGTTCTATATATGTGTTTGCAAAGTCTTCAAAATTTTAAAAATGTGAATATATGGAGATGACAATAATTTGCATTTAAATCCGCATTAAATGTCTCATAGGCATTGACAGTGTAAAAGGAATGTGAAGAAAAAGAAGACCACATCTCTGAGCGGAAAGCATTGTGTCTACAATATAATCACGAAAATCGTCTAGTGCTTGGTTCTGAAGCTCCACATCCTCAATAAAGTATTCACTTACGTCACCTTGATCAAGAAATGGCAACCCAAACATGCAGTACATAGTACGTCATTCTCACTTGTAACATATTCTTTGGCAAGTCCTAATTGCTGCATTTTCCTGTCCCAAGCCTGGCGTAATTGAAAATTTTGCTCTCTGGTAATACTGATTCAATTGCTTCCTTTATAGCAATTTCTTAATTGATGACAAGGTTAGAAGGAACAACTCCTAAATTAATCAAAATATTAAAGAGCTCGTATACGTTTCAGATTTCTTATTTGGCAAAAGTGCGAAGGTAGTTGGTAGTGGGTAGTAGGTACGTAAATATTATTTATGAGTTGGATGGTGTAACATTGTTAAAAGTGTCATGGGCTATACTAGAATTTTCCTTCCCCAACTGTGGGTAAGTCGGGATGAGCAACTTACCGCATGTTACTGGATAAATAGGAACAACCAACATATTTGTAGGAATCAGCACATTTTCATTTAAAAAACTTACCTGCTACAAGTTTGTAGGAATTCAGAGAGGCCCATATCTACACTGAAGTTTCGGGTGAGACAGTAAATCCTCAAAATACTATTTACTCAGCGGAGAAAATAATTTATAATTAGTAATGTAAAAGTGATGTTAAATACCTTTTCTATATGAGTACTACAGTGTAAAACGAATCAGGTGTGAATTTTTCATTGTGGAGAATATTGTAAAAACGTTTCAAACCCGATGTTCATTATTTATGTGTTCATTCTTTTCTCCTCTGTGAGGGATATTCTCCAGATCCTAAAACACTAATTCACAATGATTTATTTAAATCCCTCATTTACTGAATATACTTTAAAGTAAAAGAGGCTTTTAATTTTTCCAAGATAATTCTTTTTCTTCCGTCACTTCTGTGATTTATTTAACTTTTTATGGGCTTAAAGAATAATTCTGCAGTACATTATAATGCGCTAAATCCTTTACGTGATCTATGTAGATTTATTCTTAGCGATGTTTCTACATTTCCGTGTCATGGTCCCTGTACTTTTTAATTAAGTGTGGCTCGAGAAGAACAAAAGGCAGACACGAAGTCAGGAGAGAGTTTCCAATAAAATTCATGTATAAATTCATGTAGCTGTCAGCAGTTATAATGCATCAGCGATGTTGATCTTCCTTTAGGCTGCTGTTGCTACTTAAGATCCTTTGTGGGAAGAACGCTATTGCCCACATGGAGAGAGATACACGGAAACTCAATTACTGCTTCCTGTGCTAAGCGGCAAGGGCTTAAGAAGGCAAGAAGATGATGTTTTCTTAGCTGTTGACTCCACTTCTGTCACTGGAGGCAGGTAATTATAGCACCAGCGCTTTCATTTTCCGTCCACTTTCGTCTTTCTGTTACACACTTGCTCATAAAATGGCCTTTTCCTCTCTTCTTAACTTATTGACTACCCTTTTCTCCCGCTCCGCTTTATAAAATGTTATTGGGTTCTCCCAAGAGAGCAAGTGAAGGACTGTATTTGTGTGCAATACTTCTATACTTTACTAGAGTAGATTGTATAGAACCAGGTAACCCGTTTAAAGTTACTTATTGATTGCAACATTGACCGGTAAAATTAACAATTCTATAAAGAAATTGGGATACTATTTATGGACGCTCTTTTAACTACTGCGGTTATTGCTTATTGTGGCAGTTAGTTAAGGCATTTCCGTAAATTCAGACAAAAATAAACGCATTAGCACAAGGTCTAGATAATTACAGCTTAGTACGTTCAGAAATTACAGAGGTGTTTGTAAATACTTACTATGCCAGTACTGTAAATCATAAAGGAATAATTACCCCATGGCTTAATAGCCCGTCTGCTAACTCGACTGCTGACCTCACACTCACATACACAAGGCATCCAACCGATACGGGGAGCAGATGTGGTCAGCATCTCGGGAACTCCATTAGGGAAGTTTTTTTTTTTTTCTAGACCAGGGTTCGGTACCTAGAGCAGCTCCTCAGTTTCCTCAATGCTGAGTGGGCACTGGTGCTATACCCGGGACTTTAAATCCGCACCCTCAAGGGTGGGATCCAACCCGGGCGCATTCTGTACCCAGGAAACCATAGCACACGCTCTAGCCCACTACGCCACGGCGTAGGGCAAGGAATTATAATTCTTATGTTTTAAACAACCTCTGTTTAAGAAGCAAATAAGACGCTTAAGATTTAAACAACGTACGTCATACATTGTAGGAGTTTTAACCTGGTATTTATGAAGTTGGAGGGAGTTCTATTAATAAAAGAGCGCGTGCATCTAAAATTTTTAATTTTGTATCCTATCCTTTATATTATAGAGATGTTTTACTGTGAGAGACTATTGGCAGTCCGTAAAACCTACACCGCATTCTCGTTAGTAAATTCATACTTGGCCACAAGGAGATTTACCGTTTAAAATTTCAGCTACTCGCGGTAACTTAGGCTTTTGATTGTTACAAAAAAAAAAAAAAATTACTCCAAACCATAAGACTGAATCTGCAGAAGTTAGCCAATATAGTTCTTAAACAGTTGAAGTTTCTAGTGTTAAGTTTAGCCTCCTTTACATTTAATAG
Organism: Mantis religiosa; assembly: GCA_030765055.1. Lineage (NCBI taxonomy): Eukaryota > Metazoa > Arthropoda > Insecta > Mantodea > Mantidae > Mantis > Mantis religiosa. Next base: position 95,487,419 of record CM060951.1, read on the forward strand.
CCAACTCTATTCTGACACTCACTCGCCTGAAGCACTAGCTCACCATTGCAGCAGCTAACCGCAGATGAGATATTGGATTTAGCCTCAAAAACTTATATTTTGGAAAGTATATGTTGTCAACGTCTATTGTTGCCACATATAGTAAAAGCGAACTAATCTCATATGCGATTTTCATATCTGTCTCTACTCATCTTTCTAAAACCCATTGTTACAGAGGTTTATTATATACTCTGTTAATGAGATAAACCGTAATACATACATTAAAAGTATAAGAAGGATATAGCAGGCTAAAACTATAATCAGATTTCTGAAAAGTTAATCGTAATGTGACTATTTCTATGCCCTTTGCTACAGCATGGCCAGAAAGAAAACAAAGGTCGATTTACAGATAAATGTTTAAGTATCTAAAAATTTAACTCGAAGTGAATAACATTTTAGAAATGGTGAACGCTACAATATTTTATTTCGCCTAAATTGGGACTTTATAGAGCTGTAATTATTGTGCATATGTATTTCCCTATATCTTATTATTTACCAATCATTTTATCAGTTACAGAGTTAAAGAAAAGTTTATAGGTTATTTAGAGATTATTCAGGACATAAACTTTCTTGTCAATTTAATAGCTCAAAATATTTTTTTATTATTACTCCTTTTTATATAAGTCATTCTCTCTTCTTATCTGCTTTAAGACAAGGAGGAATGTTATAATCTTAATGAAATACTTAATAACAGCTGCGATTTGGATACCATATTTTAATAAAAATGATTAGCACCATTTTCATTAATAAAAAATAGCTAATGATTTTTTATGTAAGTAGTAATTTGAAGATTAGGAAATTTCTTGGGAAAAATGGAACCTAATTTTTTTGTTTAATCAACATTTCGTTTGGACTTACCTTTTCACAGACATAGATACCGACACTTTTACAAAATGTTATTTTTAATTTCTCTACTACATACTTACGATAAAAGGAGGAAGTATTGTATTCGGCCCAAAGATTTCCTAGCGAAGTCTTACAGAAGTACATTCATTGGGCTGCCTGAAAAAAAAGATAATCTGGAGAAATGTGTGTATATCAGTGTGTGTGTATGTGTGTGTCTGTGTCTGAAGAACGTACTGAAAAATGAAAAGTGGGTTAAATACCAACATTGGTACTTAAATTGAATATCTCCAAACATGTGACACAAGGAATTTAGAGCAAAACTTTACTCTATCCCAAACTATCGTTTAAATGGTAATTTTTTTCAAAAATGTTCCTTTTCGTATAATGGGATTTATGTTTTATTGAAATGACCATATGCTCAGAATTTGGATGACGAAAGAAATTTACATCTTGAATTTTCTGTAAATAGCCTCAGAAGTGCCTTTCACTTTGGCAGTTCCTATCATTGTTGCACAGACTTTATCGTGGAATCGTGACAAGGCTTTCCCGGAGAGTGCGTTTAAGACTTCTTTCTTGTTATGGACATTACTTCAACATTGTGCGATTAAGATACGAACTCTATACTCTTACCGTGAACTTGAAATAAAGCAGAGTAGGATGTTTACCAAGAATTTGTAACGGGAATTTGTGTCCGTAGTTAATTTATCTTTATCTTCATCAGCCGATCGGATGCAATTTGCGACAGGATTTCTATGTTGGACGCACAATTCTTTCCCTTCTCGTGTGAGTTTTTGCGGCTATTTCCTCTGGTCACCAATAGTATCATCTTATTCTAAATAAGAGTCATGAGACATCTATGTTTCAAGGCATGGTTCGGAATAAAGAAGTCAAATTCTGTAATTGGTTATTTTTATACAGATTCAAATTATAACTTAAAATGTTCTTCATCTAGTACCAATATTCATCACAATCCACCATTAAAACGAAAATTTCTTTCTCTCTATAACAAGATTATTGATTTATCTTCACTATTCAAGACTGAAGAACATATCTTCCTCCTAAAGATTATTGACTTCTCGTAACTATCGTTACTTCTACTTAATTTTGTGATTTGCCGATCCAATGGCACGTCACCACATTACGTCATATTACGTCATATAATTATTGTTTCGGCCAATCACACAATTACATATATTTTTACATATTTAAATTCATAGTTCCTCCGAACATAACCCAAAAATACCGTTACAAATTGTACATCATGGAACTTTAAGAAGTTTGTGTATAAACCACATTGATTAATTTTGACTATTTCTGCCACCAGTAAATCAACAGAGCTCAAAATCGACTTTCAGCCCTGTATACTCATCAGCGGAAAAGGCGTTGCTTAATAAACTTAGAGAGCAACAGCAAGCAACATTTGGAAACTTGGTTGATGTTCTTTTATAGAAGAATCAGCGCAATCATCTGAAATACATATATACTCTCTAAATTGGAGCTGTTGTAAATGCATTTTAAATAACGTATGTCGCTGAATTTGTATTTATATATTTGTTTATGTTTGTTTTATGTTGAGTAATTGCATACAACATATGTAATATTAACCAGGAATTCGCGACTGCCACTCCTCAGATTAAGTCTGTAGCAACCGGCAAGACTTCAGAATCACGCACGTCACACGAAATAAATATATTATCAGTTGCTTATTTGGGAATGGGGGTGTGACGGTTGACCCTCAAAGCATTGTGCTCAAATTGCCGTACTTCCGATTTAGTACTGGCCTTTTGATCAATGCTGGATATCTATATATGGTTACATTAAATGCTTAGTATTCACCTCATAATGTGCAAATAAGAAATTGTTGCAAAAGTCTGTAATAACTTGGCTCAGTGCTAGAACATCATTTACACTTCCCATTTTCCATTTGTAATATTGAGGTTCTAAATGTTTCTTGGCATTTGTGCCATTTGAAAAGTAAGAAAAACGTAGAGCTGTGTGGAAAAGCTGCACACCTCGAACATATTTTGTGAGGAGAAGCAAACGCAATGAAGGCACGTCAGATATTTGTGCCGGCTATGTGGAGAATGTTATTGGAGAGGAAAATTGTCTTCTGAAAGGGGTCATTTTGACGTGAGAAATGCTCTATCTTCAGAAAGAGCTCAGATAGCATGAAGACCTTTGCATTATGTAAGTGCCCCTGTTCAGTCCAAAATTATTACATGTGAAGGTTGTGGTGAAAGACGTTTACTTGCACAACAATATTGTCAATGAGTTTATAAAGGCTTACTTACATTAGTATAGTGCAATTTATCAAATATGTATCATACATTTTAATATACAAACTAAATGAAATAATATTTAGTGATAAGTTAAGCATTATAAAATATTTCATTAACAAAATTTATTTGGTCGCGATAACACCGGTTCAAAACACATAAATATGGGTTAAGCTTGATTCGACATAATCCTCCTTCTCTTCTCCGGTATCATTAAACCTTTCCTGATGCTAGTTGATGATTAATTCATTTGAAACTGCTCAGTGATTTTACAGACGTGTGCAAATTATTAGACTCAATGGCGAAATTTTTAACATATACCGTTTATTTTCTATTTATTTACCAGAAATAATATTACCAAATATTTTTTCAGCTCTTAGTATTTTGTATGCATTCCTTTAGCCTTTATTACGATTTTGATGCGTTTAGGCATGCTCTCTACAACGGTGGAGCACTTTTCGTTTATTTCTTCATCTCTGTGCCAAATGCTTATCAGGCCCTCATTAAGCTGAACTTTGGTTGTTATTTTCAATTTTTTCAGTCGGTATTTAACAATACCCCACAGATTCTCTATTGGATTTAAATCAGGGCTACTTCGCGGCCATGGTAGTACTTTTACATTGTTTTCTTTGAGGAACTGGGTTACAGATTTTTCTCTGTGGCAGGGAGCACTGTCATGCATAAACACAAAATTACTATTTGGAAATCATTCTTTACTTTGCCGAAATAGTCTTGTTTCTAATACACTTTTATACTGTTTCTGCTCCATAGATCCCACAACTAATCTTCCAGGTCCATGGACAGACATACAGCTCCAGACCATTTTTGATGTTATGTGCTTTACTCTTTGATCGACACACTGAGAGGAAAATGCTTCTTTATCTGTCCTTCTCACATATTGGCTGCTCTCTTCACATACTTCTAACATGTATTCATCTGAGAAAATTACCTGAAACAATAAAAACCTCTATTAATATCAGTTTTAAAATTGCTCAAAGATAGCATAACAAATCCAGCAATGAGAGAAACAAAGTTTAGGCTGTTTATTTCATTTTCAAAAAAATTACATGTACATATTTTAATTTTGTTATATACAAGTTCCATACTATTTGCCTTTCTCCAAAATTCCACTGGATTTTTCTGCATCTCTTTGGCCCATTCTAAACGTCTTTTTTTTTCTTTCCAATGTAGGTGTCAGTTTAGCCTTTTTACGAGACTTGCGTGCTGGTAAACTTGCTTCACATAATCTTCTGCGAACTACCGAGACTGATATTTCTGTACCGTACTGCTTTAGTTGATTACTGAGGTCAATGCTGGCTGCCCTTCTATTTTGTTTTGCCACCTGCAGAAGTTTTCTTTGCATCCTTGGTGATAGCTTTATTTTCCTCCCGTATGTTCCATCCCTTTGTGAGGTCAACGTCTCACCGAATGTTAAAGCTTGATTAATGCGACTAACAGATTTTTGTGAAATACGCAATTGCTTAGCTATTTCACGTTGTGAATAAAGAGTTTCCTTCAAAAGACTCTCAGCTACAGCTACTTTCCTTGGGGATAAGTCAGCAGTTTTACCCATAACCTCACTTTTGAATCAATGTGAATTCTAAGGATAAGATACACGATGTTACCTGGCTTGAGATCAATTAATAATAAATACTGAGAATATATTAGCCATAAAACACAATAAAGGAAAATATTAATAATCCTCAGTTACTACTTTCACCAAATGAAAGCAATATCACGAAACAGTTGGATAAACAGACATGAAGAAAATGGCTGCTCTTAATTCAGAGCTACCACCATATTACTATAAGTAAAAGAAAAATCCCCCAGCTATTATTAAGAGAGAAATTTCATTGAATATGCTTCATATTATAGCAAGGAAAAAAAATTACGACAAATTGAAATAGGTTGCGACGGTAAATAACTATTATTTTGAACGTTGAACTTAAGTAAATTAAAAAAACATGAATGATTCTAATAATTTACACACGTCTGTACAATGCTCTGGTTGCGATACGACGCTGCGTAGGTTAAGCTTAGTGATGGTGCTGCCAATACATGATCAATATGCGATCCATAATCTTTATTTAGCTGCGGTATCATATATTTTTGCAATGAATCGACAATTAGTTATTAGACTACAAGTCAATAGTAATATTGTCACGACCCAGTGGTTAAAGGGAGTGACTGTGGCTGCAAAGCAGAAGTCAGATGGTTGAGCAAAATTGTAAAGCAAATAGGGACAACATTTAGTTCCATAATATGACTATTTACTATACTATGATTATAAATATTAAGTACAAGATAGTCCACAAAATTCTGAAGAGGCATACGAGTGAAATATTAGTGACAAATTACATGATTATACAAGTTGCCATGTGGGGCTTACCTTCTGAAGTGTGTGTCGTATTACAAGGAGGATGTGTGTGATTAATGCCTACGCTGACGGGAGGTATGGCGATCATGATCTCAAAAATCAAGCGTGACCCATAAGAACCCACAAGGCTGCCAAACATTGCAGTTTTTAAATATTGTGTTTAGATTTAGGGAGTGGGAAGGGCCCAGTCAACGATGCCGAACCCTTACCAAAACGGTATGTCATTGCCTTAAGTTGTAGGCTACCTCAGCGAAACTCACTGCGGTACGTAGTGATATGTGCCACTTTGTTATGTTGCTAAGTTCATTACACTAAGAAAGAACGCTCTGACTGTGCTGAAGACAAGATAAAGTCTGTGGCTATTGTTCCATGAAGTGACAAGCTAAGAATTTTCTGGCAATTAATCGTTCTTCTACACTGGCGTGTGTAGATACTGATTTGGTTAGATAGAGTCATAGTGAAAAATTCAATACTATAGCCGGGATTTGAAGCACAGATATCCCGGTCTTCCGGTCTGCATCCTGTCGCTCTTAACCATTGAGCTACTACAGCCAACATGCGCTCATGACATTAAATTTTACTGACTCGTATGCTTCCCTGTAAACCACTAGGGGCTCTCATATACAATCAGATACACACTTTTGTGATGACTTACTATGCTGTAAGTACTTAAGTCCTAGGCTTCATAGCTACCACCAGTAGGTAAATTGATGAAAATTAATCGTTCTTTCACACTAGCCGTGTGTAGGCAATGTTTTGGATACAGTGAGTCTATTGGAGAATTTAATGTCATGACAGCATGTTAGCCACAGTAACTCAATGGTTTAGAGCAACCGGGCAGAGACCGGGAGATCCGTGGTTCAAATCCCGCATATGACATTGCATTTTTAATCTGATTCTATGTATCCTAAGAATTTCCTGTTATTATTGCAAACTCTTAGAATCTTGAAACTAAGACAGGTTTTAGGAAAATACCACCCACAGGGAATTGGGTACCTCCGGCCAGGCTACGGCCGCCCGGAGCGGGTAATGGGTTACCTAATAAGTCCCGGGTACTAGCCTGCAGAGCTAGTAGAAGGTGTGCTAGATCTCCAGGCGGCCCCACCGAGGTTTTCGGTAGTCTTCCTTGCGGGGTTGACGCGCGTAAGTGGCGTATCCACTTCCACCCGTTTTGACGTTGCAGTCCATGGGAAGGGGTGCTTTTTAGACTCCAGATATTGCCTTATGGAAAGAGCCCCGGAGCTTTACGCTCCCGCGTTGAAGGAGGCCAAGGTCTTTGCACCTACAGGTCCTGGACTGATTGGAATAGAACCTCTGCAGTTAACGGGCAGGAAAATACCATAATGTTACGACCCATTTCAAATATCAAAAATAAATTAACATATTTTACTATCTCAGAATCTCACGTTCAAGAGGTCCCGAGTTCGAATCTCGGTCAGGGTGGGTTACCTGGATAAGGTTTTTTCCGGGGTTTTCCCTTATCCTGAAAGACGAATGTCGAATAACTCTAAGCTCCATGGACCCCTGGCTCATTTGAGCTTCATTTCACCCATTCCATTCATCGTCCGATATGACTTAACGTTGGAGGACGTAAATTAAAAAAAATCCTCAGAATGCGTACGAGACAATATTTATAACTACATAAATTATGTTTTTCTCTTCTCCCTACTTCTACTCTTTCTTGCTTTCTCATATTGCATGATGAATGAAATGGGCGGAATGACGCTCAAATGAGCACTGGGTCAGTGAAGTTTACACCTACAGAACATTTATATTTCAGAATAAGGAAAAACCATGGAATAAAACTTTATCCAGATAACTCTACCCTCAACAAGATTCGAATCGTGGCCTCTTGAGCTTGAGACAGAATACTACCACTATGCTACAGAAATGGGCTATTGTATTTTACTGTCGATCACTTTCTTCAGGATAATGAATCGTTCCCGTTTTCTTGGTGTTAAAGCTGTTTCAATTTTGAATTGCTCGTACGCCAATTTCACAATATTCTTTATTCTGCATTTATCAACACTATCTTTGTTTCTGTTAATAATAAATTTTGTTACCACCATCAGTTTTCTTAAAATTTTGCTTTGCCTTTCTTCCAATAATACCCTTGTGTTTATAGGTCCAATAAAGTTTTGGGTGACTACCTTATTATTGATCTAATTGCAGATGTTAACAGCGTAGCTCAGATTCAATGGATAGACATTTATTTTTGTATATGAACAGAATGATTTTACTACTCTGGAAGGTACTTAGTATTGCAATAAGTTATTTCCACCTGTAAATATTTAAATCGGTACTTGTTGCATTAAGCTATTTTAAATTATTAATTTGTATTTAACTTGTTTCTTTGGTTTAACACATAAAAGTAGACACAATTTCATGCCAACACCTCTACAACTTGAGTAAAGTTGGTATAATAGTCATAATCACCAAACACTCAATAGTATATCCACCGCACAGTAAAATATTAATTTATCTGCAAATTACCTGTCCAGTACAATTTTATTCTTTATATATGTGTCTTGTGATCGTATACATATAAGTTATAATAATAATGGTCTTAGCAAATATCGTTGTTACACGCCTATTTTTAAAACGCATTTCAATAATCACCTGGTTATTTAAGTAATTTTTTTCTAAAAATTAATGAATTATGAATTCATTATGAATTATGAATTATAAAATGCCTTTATTCAGGTCAATAAGGCATGAAAACGTTTCGGTATTTTAAAAACGCCTATCCTATATCCTACATGTCAATAAAGGCTTTTATAGTCAACAAATACATAACAAGCAACGGACCACCAAGCATTAGTTTAAAATACAAATTCAAATCTCGTCATTAATCCAAAAATGGAAAGGATGTAACACCTTTATAATCTACGAGATTCATTATGGGAGGCTTCAAGTAAACTTTTACTTGAAGGAATATCCTGATCTTATAAAGAAAACAACTGCAGCATTGTTAAATTATTGTGACTTCGTGGATTCGTAAAATTAAATGTCCAAGTTGCAGAAATTCTAATCGTTCTTTATTTCATAAAAATACACTCACTTCAATCCCTACAGAAGTAGCATTACCTCACATACACAATTACAATCTACCAAGGTCGTTGAGAACCACAAAGAGCTTGCTCAACTTAAACTGTTTACAACACTCTTGTTACAACTCCTGTTTACCTATCGTTACAACTGTTTACTACTACTCGCTGGCGTATCACAATCTCTTATACATACCATATTAATGAATTCCGACTGTTATAGAATGTTCCCTAACACGTCACCAGATAAAACACGAATGTGAAACTTTATCTGTACCGGCAATTCTTTTATCTCCGGGTTATCTTTATCTGTTTTTGCAGGTTCTTTATCTCCGTGATACACTATCCGACTGTTACAGCTCCCGCAAACCGTTTTAGTGCGTACGCCGCTATTCGTAATAATGGATTCGTGACATTTTGTTAATGATAGGTAATTGATATATAACATTCCAAGTAAAGGAAGTAAATGATTTAAACATGACTGATCTTTATCTCCCGCTAGTTATAAAAAGTTTATATTATTATTATTATTATTATTATTATTATTATTATTATTATTATTATTATTATTATTATTATTATTATTATTATTATTATTATTATTATTATTAGTATTAGTATTAGTATTAGTATTATTATTATTATTATTATTATTATTATTATTATTATTATTATTATTATTATTATTATTATTATTATTATTATTATTATTATTATTATTATTATTATTATTATTATTATTATTATTATTATTATTATTATTATTATTATTATTATTATTATTATTATTATTATTATTATTATTATTATTATTATTATTATTATTATTATTATTATTATTATTATTATTATTATTATTATTATTATTATTATTATTATTATTATTATTATTATTATTATTATTATTATTATTATTATTATTATTATTATTATTATTATTATTATTATTATTATTATTATTATTATTATTATTATTATTATTATTATTATTATTATTATTATTATTATTATTATTATTATTATTATTATTATTATTATTATTATTATTATTATTATTATTATTATTATTTATTATTATTATTAAAACCATTAATAAAACGGTTTTAAATAAAGATAAAATAGCAAATAAAATTTTAACAGGTAAATGAGCTTTGGAACAACTAATTTCAGAGAATATTAGGTTACTATAGAGATATCTGAAGAAGGACCAAAAGCATGGTTTTTGTAGGAATAAACGGTCTGTGATGTAAAGTCGGTATGGGTACCTTTAAATTAATTGATCAAATGACTCACTTAAGCTACTTTGATTTATATTTATGTTTCATAGAATATGGTTAAATTAAATAAATTTGAAAAGTTTGCAGTGGTTAACTACTGTTAACAATGTGCTCTAATTTGGTAAGTAAATAAATTTCAAACGCGTATGTTAGAATCCCGAGACATAGGAATTCTCAAGTTGGTATAGGTTAGTTGAAGACAATCTTTACCACCAAAGGAAATGAATAAATATTGACCCGTATTTGCAGCTAAAAATTCTAGCTAAAACAGAATAAATCTGGTTGGAACACAATAAAATTATAGTAAATCTTTCTCACTTATCCACCACAACAAGATGGTAAACCTGGCAGACGTCTTTGGAGCTGAATACATTATCTCTCATGTTTGAACAGTCAACGTGGTCGATAATGTTGATAATAATGGCGATGATGAGTATTTTGATGACATGAATTCTAATGCAGGCTAAACCTCTGGAGGCATGTGGGGGTCCGAAAATAAGTAAATAAGTAAAACTTTCTCCAAATCTACAAAGAACGGAAACATACAGAGAATCCGAAAGTGATACAATGTTTGAAACAGTATTTTGCTACAACGAAATTAATCAGATATCGAAATGTTTTAATTCTTAAACCCACACAACTAAATGTTTTCTCCTGTCACAGGACACTATCAACGATGTATTTCATGCAAAAGCTATTAAGATTACTAAAAGGTGTCCTGCAATTATATTAGCAGCTATTCGAATTGCTAAGGTACCAAGGCGAATAGTATTTCTGAAAACTACATCAAAAGCCATTGGTGAAAGTTGTTCCCGGCGACCTAGACGCAGCCCCTGTCACCTGTGAACACTGAGACGACATATAACTTGATATCAGAAAGACATTAACATAAACAAACGAATAAATATAAATAAATGACGTATACTAGAATAGATATATGCCTCAATGCTAGCATATACTCCAGAGACGGCCACAGTGACAAGGCCACTCAGCGAAGGTCAGTAAACTCCCTTTGCAGTCCCTGTAAACAAACAACCCCACTCTATTGTCTGTTTTGCCCTAAAGGGAAATTTGGTGCCTCCCAGTCGCAAACAAACCCATTGTCAAAGTGCATGCGTGCTTTTGACGACAGACTTTAAGATTTTGACCAACGTGTAGAACGCATGCTTCCGCATACATTTTTGCATACGGACCGTTAGAGAAAGTGTCTGTGATATTAGGTCCGAAACTGGAAATTTGCCCGCCTCGGTAGCGTAGATGGTAGCGTGACTGCCTCACGTTCAAGAGGTCCCGAGGTAGAATCTCGGTTAGGGTGAGTTACCTGGATAAGGTTTTTCCGGGGTTTTCCATTATCCTGATTGACGAATGTCGGGTAAATCTAAGCTCCATGGACCACGGATTTATTTGAGCAACACTTCTCCCATTTCATTCATCGTCCGATATGACTTAACGTTGGAGGATGTAAATTACACAAAAAAGAAAAAAAACTGGAAATTCTGAACACTGATCGTAAGTGGGGATAGGTACTAGCCAATGGAAAATTGATATTTGTTCCAGTGATTTTGTAAACTCCAAGAAAATATCTAGAGTGGGGGTAATTCAAAGTGATGGCGGAAAGTAGGCTTTTCTAGTAAGAACACTTGGGTCCTGTGATCTACGTGAGACGGACGCGTATTCGGCGTCGCCTAACAAGTACACTTTCGCACCATGCACCGAGACGAAGTGCAATATTTAACAGTCGTTCCAGTGAGAGTTAGCGCAAAGAGTAATATATAAGGAAGACGATAAATATATCCAGTTCGACTCCGCAGTGCTACTACATCTGCGCTTCACATCACAATATTGACCGTGAGGCTAAGCACAGCAACCACGGTGACGACGACTTTACGGTGGCGAGCAAAGGAGCCTAAGGACAACAATAAACTTCTGTCTCCAGATTCGAGGTGTCATCTTCATTCAACCTACAAACAGTCAGGACGCATCCACTCCTGAATTACAGATGAGAGTTCTCACGCGGGAGCTACAAGTTACCTCAAACCGTTTACAATCTCCCTCTGCTTAGCCTCCGTACGCCACCAATCCTTAATTGTAAGGCGTTGAGCACAAGGAAGTGCTCGACGTGGTTCGCTACGGACCGGACCGCCTCAACCTTCAAAAACGTTTTGTTCTGTTCCAAGATTTCAAACTCGTCTCATATTCTTGTGTTTGTTAATTTTGTTTACGGTAGTATACCAAATTAAAACCTCCTACGTCATTGCACCTCATCATCTTTCTCCTCATTTCAGTAACATTTCTTAACTCACATAGGTACATCGACTTATGAATGCAAAGCCATGTTTGCATATCAACTAATGAACTAAGTTTGCTTTGAAAAGGCAGTGCCAACATGAAAAATTCAATGCCATAGCCGGGATTTGAACCACGGATCTTCTGGTTTCCGTCCAGCCGCTCTAACCATTTGAGCTACTATAGCCAACGTGCAAACATGACATTAAATTCTCCAACTGACTCGTGTTTCTCCCGGTAAACCATTAGGAATTCTCAAAAACACATGAGACAACTACCTAATGGCGACTTACTATGCTGTAAGTACTTTAAGTCCCGGGCTTTATAGTTCGGACCACTATTAGGTACAATTAATGGAAATTAATTGTTCTTTCACACTAACCGTGTGTAGAACGTACCATGAAAGGGTAGAGCCAGACTGAAAAATCCAATGCCATAGTAGCTCAAATGGTTAGAGCGGCTGGACGGAAACCAGAAGATTCATGGTTCAAATTCCGGCTATGGCATTGAATTTTTCAGCCTGGCTCTATCCTTTCATAGTGTCTCCTACACACGGCAAGTGTGAAAGAATTGTACCTAATAGTGGTCCGAACTATAAAGCCCGGGCCTTAAAGTCCTTACAGCAAAGTAAGTCGCCATTAAGTTAGTTGTCTTATGTGTTTATGAGAACTCCTAGTGTTTTACCGGGAGAAACACGAGTCATTTGGAGAATTTAATGTCAGGTTGTCACGTTGGCCAAAATAGCTAAAATGGTTAGAGTAGCTGGACGGAATCCAGAAGATCCGTGGTTCAAATACCGGCTATGGCATTGAATTTTTCATTCTGGCTCTACCCTTTCATAGTGCGTCCTACACACGGCTAGTGTGAAAGAACAATGAATTTCCATTAAGTTTTCTTTGTTCAATTGTACGTTTGTCTTATTTTGTTACCGATAAGTAATATTTTAAAGGATGTATATATCACTTTTTTGAACTTGATAATGAACATACTGTAAGTCATCTGATTCACCAAATAACTGCAAAATGTAACATGTGTGAAGAGGTGGAAGCCCTCCGAATGTCACCCTTGTTAATAATTCAAACTATTAATTATTTCATATATAACTAAGGTATCCTGAAGTTATTAAATTATTGACAATTTAATGTCTTCAATGATTAAACTTGCATGATATACAATATTCAGTTAGCAGTTTATAAACGCTAATTGCCACCACAACGGGTTTATTTCCAGAATCTTTGCATTCATATTTCTTTTGAAAGCAGAGTTAAATAAAGGCATCACACATATGTTTGCGTAATGTTGAGAGAATCATGACGGAGAGTAATGAAATTTTCTCTTTTTGTCTGTTGACACACGACATGTACTGTGCACAGAACACTCATGTAATATATCCCCAGACCTATGACGCTTCATAATGTATTTTCTTCCATGCTCCAGCGAAACTTTTGTTTCTCTATGAATGGCTGCCATTAAGCAGAAACCCTTTTTTATCAATTTTATTTTCTTTGTTAAAACAACGGCGTTCAAGCGTTTTTGCTGGCTAATATCTAAGTGACACAAGGAAAGAATTTTGGTATCCTCATGCAATGTAAACAAACAGAAACTTTAGCTGTATCAAATAAGATATTATACGTTTCCTACACTATACAGTTTACGTAGAAATTCAAATTTGATCCCACGGTGGAAGCGTGTGCTAAAATACTCAATGTAAATTCAGAAATTACCTGCTTAACTCTCAAGGGTGTTACTCGTAAGAAATTCGGCTCAATCAGCAACTTGCTAACACTATCAATTTTAAGATAGATATATTGTATAATGCGAGCAAGAATATTACATCTCAACCAACCGATTCATCATAAAATTTAAGGTCATTTATGCTGTAAAGCTTAAATAATGTCTGAATGTTTATCAGGTGGCCCTATAAGCCTTTGTTCGCTGAAGTTAGTGTATCCCGGTCAGTGCGGCTGGTGCCAAGGGCTTGCGCTTACTGAACTGTATTGCCTACCGTTCTTAGAAAGATGAATGCGCAAAATTCAGAGGAATTCTGGCTTAAGGGACGAAACGTAATACTTGCTAAGGCACAGCTCAAAATCACACTTCTCCTTTACTGAGTGCGAATTCAGGTTTCTGTGCGATTTTAAAAACTTTTTATTAGAGTGTGCATGGCAAAGTAATTCAGTAAACGTCTTCGAAAAATGGACCTATCATATGAGTACACTAACGTCAACTAAAAAGAAAGTGGCTGAATCTTGTACTTACAGCAGGGCCTGGCTACCAAAAAATGAGGAAAAAAAGTAGAGGCACCCCCCCCCCCCCCATGCATCATGGAATCATTCAGTCAAAACGGACATGTTAGTAAACAAAGGTTTATTTACATTTTTACTTAAACTACGTATCGTGCATCTCAATTAACATGCATAAGAGCTTTTGCCATTTATGTAATAATATTAAAACACCCAGAAAATGATTAAAAGTGCCCTGAAAGGCTAAATCAAGCACGAGAACTCGAGAGATGTCGCCGGTCCTCCCCTGTTGCTGCTGACGCAATCCTGACGCTGAACGTCCGGGCTGTTACAACCTGCCTCGCGTAGAAACCCTTCTTGATGAGATCTCAGCAGCCTGGATCCCGATGGTCTGGTCCTCCGGTAGATTAGCCCTATGAGCTGCGTATTCCTTTGCCCTGGCTAGTCAGTAGAGCTGAGACTACGCTATCTGCAGGGTATGCGTGAGATAGGTTGACAAATGAAAACAACACAGTTTCTTTATTTCTCAGCTTCGTTCCGTGCTCACAGTTCACCATGAGTTGCCGCCATGTTCAGATCCAATGACTATAGCTTTCCGGTATCACGGTTAAACTATACAGAGTGGCTGAAATCTATCACGGTGGAGTAAATCACTAGCAACATTTTAAAAATATACTTCGGCACTTACTTCACTGCTGAGAGATACTGTTAACTTTATAAGATACGCGCTACTGATTGTTACTAACTCAACGTTTGTCAAGGGCCGGCTGGACTCGTCTGCACCACATCACGTATCAGACCGGGAGACACGCTAGAACATCATCTCTTCTATCAAAAGCCTCGCCTCCGGCTAGTTTCTCAGAAACCCACTCTAGCTAGCGAACCGCCAACACTTGGACATGTCCCGGAAATACTGGTTTGAGCCAGGTTTGGACCGGTCCCGACAGCGTTGCTAATGATACAGGTAGCGACCCATCCCGTGACAACACCTTTAGAAGTAACAATTTTATCCACAATGACATTGACATTATTACATAGCTCTGAGTTAAAATATTTACTCGCATCCTAGTAATTGAATTTAAACCCTATTGCTTCGTTTCATGAACTTATCCACCCGCAATAATCATTATACTAAATTTATTCACATTACTTCCTCATTATAATTATCATTTTATTCATGATTAAAATGGTATTCAGTCATACGGATAATAAATACGGCATCAGAGTTAGAAAAGGTATAGCGCCAAGCATACAAGCATTACTGAACTCACAAGTTGCTTTTAGGCAAGCCTCGAAATAGCTCAAATGTGATTATGACGTTTCCTGTGCCCTAACACGCAATGCACGTTCAAGAGATCCCGTGTTAGAATCTCGGTTAGGGTGAGTTACCTGGAGTGAGTTTCCGGGGTTTTCCCGTATACTGAAAGACGAATGTCAGGTAATTCTAAGTTCCATGGATCCCGGACTCATTTGAGCATCATTTCACCCATGTCAATCATCGTGCTATATGACTTAACGTTGGAGGACGTAAATTAAAAAAAAAAAAAAAAAAAAAACACTCAGTGACACATGCTGGAGTCTCAGCATTTTAAATACTCTTCTTTATGTTCATCAAAACTTGGAAACCGAATTCACAGCAATTAATTATAAAGTGCCTGAGGAGGTGCATTACACAAGAAGGTCATCAAATCGAGCACCTTCTTCATTTGAGCAGTCGTGTTCCATGAATAGAAAAAGGGTCATTCCAGCGCCACAAAACTTACCAATTTAGAACGACATTTTTAACACAACAATAATTCTATGTCTACAAAATAGTGTTTAGCTTCCATTTTGAACTCTGACACTGTCATTTTCATGCTTTCTGTGTTCAAATGTGTATAAATGATCTTTATTTCAATTGCACCTACCTATAGGTGTGTTTAAAGAGCTATGTACTTGTAGTTCACTAATAAAAACATCAGACAATGCTACAAAACATAAATAAAGCAATTAGAATTAAAAATAATAAAAGTTTTCAGCATAATAATTACAAATTGTAAGTATTACACGGTAACAGATTAGTATGTCTATGCAGAGAATTCGAACCACCGTCACTGCAGAGAAAAGAGATTGTAGTGCGCACTGAGCCACCTAGTAACGGGTGAGATAAATACTCCGTTTAACATGTGGTATTCGCTGGTTCCTGTGAACATTTGCACACGTGCAAACGTCAACTAATTACGAATATATTACAAGCGATGCACATATTAGTACTAATTCCATTGAGTGTTTAACATCCACGTTAAATACGCGGGTAGAACGTAGTAATGGGGTCGATGTTTTCATGTTGGAGTATAAAATTCGGATTGCATAAAACTCGAGGAAAAGGGGCAGCTGACACACCTGGTATAAAGGGAACCCTCATACCAAGAGACCTGTGACTTTATCTTTACTGTTTGTTTCTTTTTTGCGTTCTCTTCTGTACACATATAGTGAAAGAAGTACTGCACCTATTCAACCCAAGAAGTTAACACCAAGTTGTTACAGGAAATGCACCTTTCAAGCCTCCTAATAATTTTCAGAAAAATGTGTCTGTGTGTGTTAGAGCGTGCTTACGCTTGTGCGGACCAAATAACTCAAGAGTATACTTTGGTAACTAAGTTCGTCTTCCAAAGTTTCTTCAAAAAGTATCACCACGTTCCAAATACCCTTTACATAGAAACATTTGTTTATCTAAAAAATTTGCGCACAATATTAACTAAATAATCAGATGTTTAATATTATCTGACATACGAAATGTTCAACTGAATTTTCTTGTAATATCCTCTGAATTCAACTTTATTCCGAATAAAATATACTTAACTGGTAAACCAAAAGAGACAGTAACATCTTAGTACACAAAAATAGACTCTTGATAAAGCACACAGCTTATGTGAAATTGATTATTTAGTGACGTTAGCCTTTTCTGATGTTATTTCCTTGTTGATTTGAGTTTTCAAACATTTCTTTCTCAAATAGAATTCCTCTTCTTTATTATTATTTTTTATATAGCAGAAAAGAAAATAGAATTTCAAATACATCGTACAGCAACCAGGTCTTAAACGCTGAAATCTACTAAATTCCCTTCTTTCCACTGTAGCTACAAGAAAGTATGCAACAAATGCATTTCTAAAAATGCTTTTCTCCATAAAATAAAGAGTTAGAAGAATAAGTTCCTTAGAATACTGTCTTAATGGCTCGCATTCGGGAGGTCCAGTTCGATTCCCTTGGCCGACCTACTTGACCCATTGATTTTCCCTGGGGTTTTCCCAGGTAGCCAGGCGAATGCTGAACAGCTTAATTACATCCCCCGAATTTCCTGTACATGCATTTCGTCTCCATTATCATTTCACATCATCTCTCCTCTGGTGGTCTCTTTCAGGGTAGAAGTCGGCGGGTGTCTCGACGCTGTTGTGACTCTAAGGTCGGCCACCCTTTGTCTCATCTCACCTCATCCTTCCTTCCAGAGATACTCCACTTCGAGCTTAGGTACAATAAACCACAGGTTTTGGTGCCAAATCCCCTCCGACTTATGCTAAACCTAATACTGCCTTAAGGAATGGATAGAAACATTTATGTGAGTGTTACAGATTAGAAATTTTTTTGGTGGTTTTAAATTATAAGTAGAAAAACTAGGTTTAATAACATCTCTAGGTTACTGGTTTTTGTTTAGAATGGGGCAATTAGAACCAAACTGCATTACGAAAATGCTTATTTTATGGATGTGGTTTGCATTTTGTGTTAATATAATAATCACTTAAAACTGAAGACAAGATGTTTAGATTTTATAATAAATTAATAGAATATTATAAAATAAAATACGTACATGGAATGCCAAATTCTTAAATGCATCCATATATTTGGAGTAACGGACGAAAAGACAATCATTGCATTGGTAGAAGCCTTCAAGGCCCAACCGCATTTCCGTGCTTCATCTCATAGATTACAACCATTTCGATGTATTTGTTCTTACTAACCATGTCTCGTTTTACCTGTTTGCTTGTATGACCTAATTCGTAGAGCAAGAGCACACGACGCTTGTAACTACGAGGGCTGTTCAATAAAGAATGATCATAACTTTTTACGGTCGTAAGTTTTCGCACTAAAATTCAATCTTATTATATTCTGTTGGCTTAATATAAAACAAACACGCCGTACTAGTTCCTTTTCTGGTACTCCTAGTTCCCACCTTTGAGAACCAGGTAAGCTGAGATATTCAGTATCGCCTACCGCTGCAATGGAGGTAACATGCAGTTAAAGTTGATGTTAGAGGAAAATCCGGAGCTTCTTTCAAACGTAATCACTGCTGATGAAACTTGGCTATATCATTTTGATCCTGAGAGCAAACAGCAAAGCTCAGTGTGGAAATCTCCTTTATCACCAACCCCCGAAAATGCCAAAGTGGTTGCTTCTGCTGGGAAAGTTTTGGTCATCTCATTCTTTGATATTCATGGAATGATTTATCAGCATGTTGTACCTGCACACACATCATTAACTGCACAATACTACATGGTTATCCTGAAAACATTGCAAGCCATATCAGGCGCAAAAGACCACTATTCCATGAAACAGACTGGATGCTGCACCACGATAATGCGCGGCCGCGTATTGCCAATGTTGTTGTTGAATATCTTGCAAAAATCAACGTGAAGTGCATCCCTCATCCTCCCTATAGTCCAGATTTAACTCCATGTGACGGTTTCCTATTCCCTAACTTGAAGAAACGCCTTCGTGGGAAGCATTATCCATCATCAGAAGCAGTGGTGAAGGCTGCAGAGGCGATTTTGAAGGATCTCTCAAAAATGGTTCCCAGCATGTCTTAGAAACCGGCAGAAACGCTGGGACATGTGCATGGCATTCAGGGGAGACTATTTTGAGAAGAACCATCAAAATTATGAGGATAAGTGAAGGTACGTTGTCAAAAAAAAAGTAATTCTTTATTGAACAGCCCTCGTATGAAACCACAAAGCAAATATATGCAGAGAGAAAGCATTACCTCAGTAAGTTCTTTTTTTTTTTACGTGGCTGTACTCCATTTGAAAGTTTCTGACGCGGCAGCTTCTTTTACATTAATGTATGTGGGAAGCAAAGAGGATCACTTGTCCTGTGCCGTAACATAGTGGGCTAGAGCGTACGTAGTGCATTGGTTCCCTGCTCCCGTTCGATCCCACCCCTGTGTGGTGCGGATTTTAAATGCCGGGCATCGGACTGGTACCCATTCAGCATGGTGAGGAAATTGAGAAGCTATGCTAGGTAACGAGACCTGGTCTAAAAGACAAATTTCCGGCTGGGGGTGTCGAGATGCTGACCTCTCCTCCCCATATCGGTTGTGATCGTCCACCTCTACTTTGCCTATGAGAACGTGAGACCGGCAGTCAAGTTGTCAGGTTTTAGCCCACTTTAGGTTGTTAAGCCGTGGGCTACATTTTACAAGATCACTTTCCTTAGGTAAAGCATAAACCATATAATCTATAAATCAAGACAAATACTGCAGATAATATTTGCGAAAGCATGCCAAATGTTGCCTCTTAACTCGTCGATCATTTGTCAATTTATTGCATAAATATTATCTTTAAACAGTTAAGCGCAGAGGTTATACTCCCATTAGTCCTGGACCCGTGGGACCAAGGACCCGGGCCTCCTTCTACCCGGGAGCGATGGATACTCCGGGGCTCTTTCCATAGGGCAATACCTGATTTCTTAAAAAGCCCCCCCCCCCCCATCTGAACACAACGTCAAGACGGGATGGAAGTGGATACGCCACTTACGCGCGTCAACCCCGCAGGGAAGACTACCGATAACCTCGGTGGGCCCGCAGGTGATCTAGCACACCCACTTCTAGCTCTGCAAGCTAGCACCCGGGACTATTGAGGCAACCCTCTACCCCCTCCGGGCGGCCCTGGGCGGCCTGGCCGGAGGTACCCATTTACCCGTGGGCTAACGGGAACCACTGCCACCTCGAGACCAACCCATTCCGAACAACTCCCATTCGGGAGGGGCTCGGCTGTTCGGCCCGAGGTTCCTCTAGTAACGTCAGAGGTACCACGAGTGCTAAGGGTCCGCAGCGCCCGCACTTTGGCAGCTGAAGGGGACGGATCCCCTCCCCTACGGGAATTATCTTTAAACACTCTTTAAGTTAGTAACGCACATGGATTTGGATCTGCGTATCCAGGGCTGTCCATGACTGCGTATCCATGGCTATCAGTTATTCTGCCATAAAAAAGCACGCAATGCAGGATACACATTTTGTTAAACTTCATTCCGTGACAACGCAAACGTAATCCTGACTATCCTGCGGAGACACGATATATGAATCAGCTAGTCATTAGGGAAGCGAAAGAATAATTCGAGTAGCATATTGATTCACGTCTTCAATACCTTTCTTAAACTTTGGTAACCAATATCCATATTTTTCAAGAAAGCTAGGTTCATTGATGAAATAGAATAACAAATCTGTTTACTGTGCTAATTTGCATAGCAAATGTTTTCTATTCCTCCCAAAAAAGTCAATAGTGAAAATACATTTTCCCGCTTATACTAATGTTTCTTTCAAACTTGAAGTCATATTATGAGATTCCTCAATTAACGTAAACTTTATAGAAATATAAGCTTTTGGAGTTGCAGTTTGGTGAAGAATGATAGTGAAAGGCATATAAGCATAACTCGTCAAATATTAATCATTTTTAAACATTTGGCACGTTTATGTGAATATGTTGATTACTTCTATTGCATTTTTGGCTTTTAGATTGGTAGAGAAGGCTTCATTGTTAAATAAATGGATAAATATTTCATAAATCAGCTGTATCACTGACTTTTAATACCGAAGAATAGAGAACAAATATTAAGAAACACTATAAATAATATTTAATAAACAGATCTCTAACATAAATAAAGTGATACAAAATTGCAGAGTAAATAACATTTTAGATGTAAGGAAAAACAACATACGTATAGGATGACAGAATTGCTAGCAGAAAGAAAATTCATAAGAATTACTATTTAAATACTATAATTATTCAACTTATTTAAATATATACTAAAAGATAAATGAGATACTTAAATTTCTGGATGAAATAACAGGTGATTACTGCGAATAGTGAAGATATCGATTTATTACTAAATTTGTCCACCAAGCATAATGTAAACCCTGTAGTCTTATTCGAAATTCTAAGTTCTGAATAACAATGATAAAGCTAATTTAAAAAGTTTTAAAAAGTCTGTCATTTTCTAGCCCAACATTGCTACTGCAATGTTCATTTCTCATCTCGTTCGGCTTTTATCGAACATTTTTCAATTTCAGGGTTGCTGCGCGAAACCACATTAAAAGGAAGCTTTACAGCAGTATGATGCATTGAAACCGCAAAATACGAAGTAATGAATCACGGAAATAGCACAACGTTTTGTACAGCTCAGCAAAGGGATAGACCTGTGTTCAATATGGCAGGACTATGTCATATTTAAGCCACACTGCAGTAACGGATTAATGTTGGCATGCAATGTCCGAAAATCCAGACTTTCCGAGCATGAACATTCTCTCCAAATCCATCTTTCTCCTGCAACTCTAATATGCATTTTGTGAATCGTTTCGTCCTCAATCAGACCCTTATTAAACTAAGGACATGGCAGCTATCATCTCTATCAATAAAACAAAGAATGAAACCAACAAAATATCATTTGTATAAGAGAATTTTCAATTTCTCTTACACATTTTCGTCTATCTTCTAAGCCGTGCATTTCGGTAACAAAAATGACTACTTGAGATCAATTCTAGAAGCTAATGGAGGACGGGAAAACGAAATAAAACATATGAAGATTTAAAAACAATCAACAATCCGAGCCTCGCAGAATATTTTAAGTAAAACAAGAATAATAGTGTATAAATTATTAGTTCAGGGTGCGGTATTACATGGTATTTTGAGATTATTTATTTGCACAGGGTCCATCTATTGTCTATGGAAATTGACTTACGGTGCAGAGTAGAGAAAGAATTAAGAATGAAAAAAATTAAACCAAAGAATCACATTTAAGAGACGTTGATAATATTATCAAAGTCATTACAGAAACTGTTTTAAGCATATCTACATTTTGTCAGTAGCTCACTTTCCGTTTACCATTTATATAACGTTACTGAAATCTTCTTCCAAGTAAAGTGGGGTGTATAGTTATCCCAAAGAATCCAGAATAAACATTGTCTTATCGTGTCAAAATGTCTTTGAAATATATAGCATTTTAAAACAAAATTCATCCAGAATACTTATTGAAATATATCTAATGGCTTTTATTTGAGCACTCTCAGAACTGTAAATATTGTGATTCGAACATTGTTTTATGGAAACCATGGATAAAATGGAATGGAAAAGGTAGATTTTTAAATTACAAATCCGTATGATATTTTTCAAAGGGGTGAAAAACGATTCATATAGATCTTAACTTTATGGCGTTTATTCTGTTTCCCGTTTATAAATTTAGCTCCAGCTCTAGGTGGAAATTATTCAAGATGTCAAATACACTATCATTGTTTGTGAGCGACAGTTGTGATGTATCATAATGAACTGTCTATTTCTTTAACATTATAATTTACACAATATATTAGTCCTTGTTGGAGACGTTTATTCCATTCCTATACGCTATTATGCGTTAATAAGAAGCTAGCCAGGTGCACAAAGTCGTTCGGCTGTGGAGATGTAAACGGGTGTTGGTCCACTTGTCTAGCCCCGAGATTGTAGCAGCTACCGACCCTTTACAACAAATTGGCCCTCACAATATAATCTTTAGAGCAACTGGCGCTCACCGTAAGAGCACAAGCATCAAACCCATGCGCTTCCCGCAGTTCTGCAACTTTTATTTTTTTTAATTTTACGTCCTCCAACGTTAAGTCATATCGGACGGTGAATAAAATGGGTTAAATGATGCTCAAATGTGTCCAGGGTTCATTGAGCTTAGAGCTACCCGACATTCGTCTGTTGGGATAAGGGAAACACCGGAAAGAGCCTTGTCCAGGTACCTCACCCTGACAGAGATTCGAACTCGGGACCTCTTGAACGTGAGTTAGACATGCTACCATCTACGCCGTGAGCCCTGTCCTAGAACTAACAAAAACACATCCTAATATCATCTATTCTCACAAAAACCATGTATGTGGTTAAAACCTATTAAGGTTGGGCTTGTAGCAAAATCACTGTAACAGGAATTATGTGCTACGTCCTTTGTACAATAGCTACGGTTTGGATGAGATGTTCTCTGGACCGTCATCTCGGATACTTGCCCGCCTTGGTAGCGTAGATGGTAGCGTGTCTGCCTCACGTTCAAGAGGTCCCGAGTTCGAATCTCGGTCAGGGTGAGTTACCTGGATAAGGTTTTTCCGTTTTTTTTTCCTTATCCTGAAAGACGAATGTCAGGTGACTCTAAGCTCGATGGATCCCGGGCTCATTTGAGCATCATTTCACCCATTTCATTCATCATTAGATATGACTTAAGGTTGGAGGACCTAAATTAAAAAAAATACAAATATATTGATGGTGAGGAATGAAGATTTACTCGTAGTGATGATGCTCTCGTTGCGGTGTCCTTTGTAGCTCCGGTTTGGATGAGATCTTCTCTGGATCGTCATCTCGGATACTTGGACTGTGTAATTGAATATTAAGGAAATAATAAAAAATATTGGTTGCAAGTTTTTCTTTAATTTAAATTCACTGCAATGCTCAATGACTACGATTATCAAACATAATCTAATATAACTGATTATGTACAGTTCATGCAATGATTAGCACACGCCTCTGCTCACTCTTCGATCAGGACACAATAGATCCTATCTTCTCCTCGTAACTTTTTGATTTTTCTTATTACCATAGTAACTAATTATTATAATCTATGTCACTTTTTCTTGTGGCCATTATATTAATTTTGAATTATACAATTTTCTAATTTTCCAAATATAAACTTTTAAAAACAATTTTCTTTTCTATTTTATTCTTCTATTTAATTTATCATTCATCTAAATTGGATATCGTTTTTTATTCGGTCATGGCCACCTATCACTTATACCAATTACTATATAGCAACATACCAATTAACTTACACAAAACTCTCATCATTTCAAACATATCAATAGTAACGATAAATAAATAAACTTTGCATCGTTTTGGCACTTGATATGGTAACAACTGTTTGATTAATAACGCTGAATCTCAGCTTTCAACGGGCTAGTCAATCTAGGTGAGTTCAGGTTACAGCTGAGAAGCCGATTGCAGTTGGTAAGTTGTCTGTCTAAGAGATGAACACACCTGTTTTGTCAGCAGTTGGAATCGTCATTTGTTACAGACCATACATTGCTAATATAATTTTGGGAGCCATCACTTGGTGTTAAATTTTAAATTAATGAACCTTGTCCTTGTGACAACACTGGGTACTCCCCATTCGAAAATGTTTAGTCCAGCAAATTTGTGAGAAAAATAAGAGAGGGAGGGCAGTACACATTAAAAAAGCTATTGTTGAAATACACATGGAATGCCATAAAAACTAAGACATCAAGAAGATTTAAAATATCATTGTTGACTCTCTTCGCAAATCCAACTCCGGTTTTACACAACTTCAAGCATTACTTCAAGCCTTTGCTGTATAAACCCATTATAAGTAAGTTTGTAAGAGTAAACACAAAAAGTTGAAAGATGTGTGTAACTTAAAAAACATATGAAACTAATAATTAGGTCATTTAATAAGTAGTAGCAACATTTGAAGTAACAACATATAAAACATTTTCAGCAGTCACATGTCACTTGTCTACCACAAGTTTCCAATAATTCTGTATGGCATTGTCGAGCATTAATAACTCTTGCATCCTGAATTTTAATGAAGCATCTTTGTTCGTATTTGCTAAACATATTTAGAGCACTTAAGATAACAACTTACATTTACACTTACTAAAAAGTCTTATTAAATAAAATTGTTTTCTCCAAACTCGCAGCTGACAAACATTATATGCTCTTGTTTTTCATTGTTATTAACTTACATGATTTACTTACATGATAGCGCCAAATGCAGGCCGTGTTGCCACTAATTTTTGAATGACCCATTTAAATTAAACATCGCAGCAGAATACGGAAACGGATACGTGATGTTATCTTTACGCAAAGAAATTAGATGTTCATATTATTTTTCAGCAGACGTTATTCAAATATTCTGCATTTAGTATGAAGTTATGCAGAATTTAACTGCAATTTCATAGTAATACAGTTATTTTATAGTCAGCAGTAAATGGACAAAAGACAAAATGTGCGTTATAGTTTTTAAACAATTTTGTACAATTTTTCTTGCAGGAAATAAGAAGGGAGATTTGCTGTATGAATAAATACTCCAAAAGAGGAAAACTCATAACTGAGAACACTCCAGGAGCCCATTAATTTTTACAGCCTATGAATCCAGAATTACAATCTTGAAACAGTTTTACATAACGGTATTCCGAAAGCATTACATTATGAGTGTAACAACTTGCCAACGATTTTTTTGTTGTTGTAATTTACGTCCTCCAACGTTAAGTCATATCCGACGATGAATGGAAGGGTAAAATGATGCTCAAATGAGCCCGGGGTCCATGGAGCTTAGAGTCACCCGACATTCGTCCTTCAGGATAAGGGAAAACCCCCGAAGAAACCTTATCCAGGTAACTCACCCTAACCGAGATTTGAAATCGGGACCTCTTGAACGTGAGGCAGACGCGCTACCATCTAAGCCACCGAGGCGGGCACAACTTGGCAACGATTACTGCATCTAATGTGTTAGTATTGGAACTCTTTGCGAAACAATTGCCTCTTATTTTCTTCCAAGAGAATTTAGAAATTACACATAAGACATCTTAAGCACTGAGGAAAGTTTCCTAGGAAGTGCTTTAATTCCGTTCTTTTTCAATAAAACATACGGCTATTTTTAGCGCCGGAGGCGGTGCAACATTTCTGGTTAAACTACAGAAACGTATTTTGAGAGAAATCAAACTTGCTTTGTTTAATTTGTGTAAATTCTCCTTATTTTTCTACTGCCCATATTAAGTTTTTCGTTTTACTTAGAAAACCACTTCTTTGAAAGACATAGGATACATTTAAGGTTGTAAAATAAGACTAATACATTGAAGTGTCTCATCCAGGAGATTTATATGTCTGCATAATTTAAGAAATATACATTCATTGCCAAGAATCGCCCATACGTTTTATAGGTTTAAAGAAACATGTTTTTTATTTTTATTACAACTGATGGGAAAACTATTAAGCCAAATGTGTCACCAGTGTTTTTAAAACTTAGAGCACATATTTGAATGTCTGTCCAGATATCAAATTTAATTTGTGTTCCTTTCTGTCGAGTCTGCTCTGTCACTAAAACCATTTTTATGTCTACCGGCCACCAGTAAAAGAAAATATCCGTTTAATGTTGTCGCTTATCGTTACTCAACTTTCTGTTTCTGGTGGAAGCTGGAGGCTTCATTTGACGCATTAGCGGTTGCTTTGCATATCTATATACATAGATTCATCATATTGTCATTTCAGAGGTAAAATGATTTATAAAGAAGCTACAACATACACTATAACAACTCAATGATCGCAAGCGGCCTGTTATAAAAACCAAGAGCAGAAGGAGATAGGGTCAGAAACAAGAGAGCTGAAATTCGCAGTAGAAAAATCGGAAACATAGCAGGAAAGCAGATCAAATTATTTATTGGAAACGAAGGTATGAAGTCTTAAATGAGAAACTCAGAGTCAAAATAAGATCGCAGATTACACATTCCGAATGAACAGACGACAGCAGCGCAGTTGGTTTTCAATTTGTTGAACTTGCTTCGCCGGAATACGCTATCCTGACGAACGGGTCATTTTGGAGTTGGGAATGAAGGTGATGATAAAATCATTCAGAGTGATTGGCAGGGGGCCTGGAATATGAATGGGTTCTTCTACAGCTGAGGCCTGATCGATGTAGAAGCAAACAGTCTAACCACTCTGAACTGCTATAACAATAAGCCTCCTTTGTACTTGTTTTATTTCCCTCATCATAGTGTCCATACGGTGCAGATATTTTTATTACTTTTTACTTGTGCCTTTTACTTGTTCAGTTCAGCTTCAGGGTAAATTTAGTTTTGACCACAACCATAACGATTAAAAAATAATAAAAAGAAGTAAAAGGGCCTCCCAAACTACACCTTATATTCACCATATTTTTCGAAAAAAAAAAGCATGACTAATGACATGCACCTATATATTGAATTTTCCAAACTTGTCCTCATAAGCACTCCTTATTCCGAATAGTTTTTAAATAACCCGTAAATCGTAAAATAAGGGGAAATCTTGCTCCACAAAATATAAAGACAATTTATGTCTTTACAATCTCCTCTATTCGCCGAAATATTCCTCGCATTTTATATTTTAATACTTGTACTTTTCTCAGATGATTTTTTTAATCTCTTGACTTGCAAAGGGAAGGAATTTCAAAGCCTTCACATACCAATTAATGCCTACTCTATTCCCATAATTTCCTTGCATCTACAAACTTAGCAAACAATCAATTAATTCAAATGTTTATTTATTTCTATTAATATGAAGTATATAAAGGAATAGTTTGTATCATATACGAAAGTAGAGGGCAACACGTCAGATTTTTATATGGTTGGCGACGTCTCCTACGATAATTTGTTGTCGTATCTAATATCTTGGCCTTCGATGAACTTACTGCGCTGCTATTGTTGTGAACTATGGGCACTTTTATTTGAATGCACATGTTCATATTGAATCGATAACGGTAGTTAAGTTTGCTAATGAATGACCTATATAATGGAATGTTCTAAATCTTAGTAACCACTATATTTCCTAACTTCTGGCGTATCAGTAACTTCACGGATTAAAGAATTGATTTCGTAATAACGAGAAGCAACTTTACTCGAGTCGCTGAAACATAAAACCAAAATTTATCTTTTGGTGAGACCAGATAGGTATAAGCTATGGACTATTTAATGACTCTGCCATATCAAGGTAATACACGAAACAAAGGATACAAATGTTAGAACTATCTTATTAACAAAAATCACGCCTTCTTCTTCACTATCCCACCAAATTTCCTTCGTATATGTTTCCAAATCTCAAGCTTCCTTAAACTCTAAGAATGTTCAAATTTTCAGAACTAGCCTCCGTATATTTACAACTGACTTCTGAAATTAGTGAAATACAAATAGGATCTGGAACTAATGGATTTCTTGTCGCATTCTTCCTACACCCAATTACCTTAGTTATATTGATTTAAAGCTAATTACTTCTTTCTCAACACGGAACTTTCTCACATAATTACTTATTTCTTTGAGAAATTGATACGCGTGCTCTCACATCATGCATGGATTTTAAATTATGACAATAATATATGCTGCAATGGTTATTTATCTATCTATATCTGTAATAAAATTATAAGTCTTATTTGTCAGTAACACTTGTATCCCACATCTGCAAATTATTATCCTGCCTTAGGTTTAATGAGTAAGCATTTACGTAAGTGTATGAATCATTACGATATGTGTAGGAGAGGAATAGGTATATGCAAATATGTAACATCTGGCCGCTATATCATAGCCTTAATATATATATATATATATATATATATATATATATATATATATATATATATATATAAACATCGCAATCAACAACTGAATAGTGACATCACTTAAAAGTCTTTATATGACACATTATACACTCATTATCTTTACTTTAGTGACATATATTTTTAAGTAATACAAGTAAACCAGGACGAAATGCAACACATATATTTACACTACCCATATTGTTATGCGTACAAAGTAAATATAAATGAAAGGATAAGTCAGAATGAAAAATTCAATGCCATAGCCGGGATTTGAACCACGGCTCCTCCGGTTTCCGTCCAGCCGCTCTAACCATTTGAGCTACCATGGCCAACGTGCCAACATGACATTAAATTCTCCATCTTACTCGTGTTTCTCCCGGTAAACATTTAGGAGTTCTCATAAACACATGAGACAACTACCTTAATGGCGACTTACTGTGCTGTAAGTACTTTAAGGCCCGGGCCTTTATAGTTCGGACCACTATTGTTGGCACGTTGGCCATGGTAGCTCAAATGGTTAGAGCGGCTGGACGGAAACCGGAGGATCCGTGGTTCAAATCCCGGCTATGGCATTGAATTTTTCATTCTGGCTCTACCCTTTCATATGCGTCCTACACACGGCTAGTGTGAAAGAACAATTGATTTCCATTAAATATAAATGTTTAGAAATTAACCGCAGTAGAGTAATATGACATTTTCTGTACTTATCCATCCCATGACATTCTTAGAAACAACTGAACAGCAATAAAACTTTAAAATATGACAAAAGTAACCACACCCTTGGAGAAAGCAAATGCCACAACAATTATTTAAAATTGATCTCCTGTGTTAAACACAATCACACTTTTTGTATAGAATTTGATTTTCATAAATATACAAAATTACTTTATCAAGAGAATTATTATAACCTAAATCAAGATATTGTGACTTTGTGGGTTCGTGAAATGAAAAGTCCAATTTCACCACTCAAAAATGTTCTTTATTTCCACCGACTTACAGTTAAACACTTGCCAATTACACAAAATTACGTAATGCACACAATTACGATTCACCAGTTCGTCCGTTATCGTTCCGATGCACGTACACAATTACGTAGTTGCTTCCGTTGCACGGCGCTACTTCACTAGCACGTCCAGCACTAACACTGACTAACTCTTACACCAAGAACTGCGACTGTCTCCTCACTCACACTCACTAACCAACTAACTGACTGACTGACCCTGTCTGTCTGCAACCCCCCTCTATATAGGAATATCGCCGTCTTCCAGTGTCCACAGGAATGTTCCAGTAAAGAAAGATCGAGAACCAGGTGTAAGAGAAACAGACGGCACAGTCATGTTTTTCTCCCGACCACCGCCTGTCACCACTATAAGACAAACGAGGGGGAGGTGTGGCTAACACGAACCTCCCCTGTCTTCCGCTCCCAGCTGCTTCCACAAGGTGTTCCAGCGCTCGTGTGACACTGCTCCCTCCTCAAAGCTGTTCGCCCCGAACAGCGCCATCGTAGCGTGCGAGGCGGTCCAGGTGTACCACCAGCATCCGCTCGGAGTCTCAGCCAGAAGTAGCGCTGCCGTAGTTTGTGAATCATTCGGTTCGCTCCCGGGTGTCCTCCTGAAGTACCGGCGTGCTCTTCCTCCAAGACTTCCGGGACCTTGCTCCGGGGAAGTACCAACTGTTCTCTCTGCGCCTTCCCATCGGGTGACTCCCATACCCGGAACAGCGCGCCCTCTCTGGTCTTCAACGAGTCCCATTGGGCCCAGTACGACTTGTAGGTGGCGCTCCTCGGTGCGATGTCCTCCCAGGTTGGTCTCGTCCCTGCGTCCACTTCCCTCAAGAGTGGCCCCAAGTCTGCGTCCGCCAGCTGCTCCCTCCTCAGGCCTGCGCTATCCCAGCCTTCAGCAGGCACTGCCACAACTACTCGGACTGCTGCGGCACGCTCCTTCTCTTCCACTCCTGTGCGCTCATGGCCGTCCTGGATCTGCGATAGGACACCTCCAATGTAATGGTCGCTAGCGTCGGTGTCCACAATGAAGGCGCCACCCGGTTGTGGGAAACCCAAAATTGGAGCACTGCACAGGGTCTCCTTTAGGTGCTGGAAAGCGTTTTCGGCGTCCTCTGTCCACACATAAGGCCGGTGTTGCTCCATCAGGCCGGTGAGGGGTTTTGCAATGTTGTCGGCCTTTTCCTCTAGATCATTAAGACGGTCGTCTACTTGACCCATCCGCTTGCCCAGATTCGTGACGTCATCCCTCACGCCGGCCAACCGTTCCTCAAACTTGGCGGCGAGGACCTCGTTCGCCTCCTTCATTTCTTCCGTCTTCTCCGTGAGGTTATCGTTAGCCGTCTTCATTTCTTCCAGCTTTGCGGCCAGGTTGTTATTTGCCGCTTCTATTTCCGTTGTTAATTCGGCATTCATTTCTTCCATCTTCCCGGCGAGGTTGTCGTTGGCCGTCTTCATTTGTTTCAACTCTGCGGTGATGTTGTCGTTGGCCGTCTTCATTTCCGAGATTAGTTCGGCCTTCATTTCCATCATCTTCTCCAAAAAATTTTTCAATGCCGCGTCCATGGTTGTAATGTTCGGTGATGTTGTTTTCCCGCTTCCTGACACCAGTGTGACTTTGTGGGTTCGTGAAATGAAAAGTCCAATTTCACCACTCAAAAATGTTCTTTATTTCCACCGACTTACAGTTAAACACTTGCCAATTACACAAAATTACGTAATGCACACAATTACGATTCACCAGTTCGTCCGTTATCGTTCCGATGCACGTACACAATTACGTAGTTGCTTCCGTTGCACGGCGCTACTTCACTAGCACGTCCAGCACTAACACTGACTAACTCTTACACCAAGAATTGCGACTGTCTCCTCACTCACACTCACTAACCAACTAACTGACTGACTGACCCCGTCTGTCTGCAACCCCCCTCTATATAGGAATATCGCCGTCTTCCAGTGTCCACAGGAATGTTCCAGTAAAGAAAGATCGAGAACCAGGTGTAAGAGAAACAGACGGCACAGTCATGTTTTTCTCCCGACCACCGCCTGTCACCACTATAAGACAAACGAGGGGGAGGTGTGGCTAACACGAACCTCCCCTGTCTTCCGCTCCCAGCTGCTTCCACAGGGTGTTCCAGCGCTCGTGTGACAATATGGATTTCTTCATACGAATATCTTAATTGTTATTCAGATCGTTAGATTCAGTCAGAAAGTCGAACATTTTGAAGAAAAAGGAATCTTCCAAACGTTTGTACCATACATCTGTCTTAGTGGAACTAAAATATGGGTAATGTCTGAAATTTCGTTTTTCTGTTTGAAGACGCAGACAAACGCGCACTTTTTCTAAAAAATTACTATTTTGGGATTCGGGAATCTTAAAATAATTATTTACGATGAAATGTACATTACGAATTTACGGATGGAGTACTAATAACGTGTTCAGAGATTAAAATTTCCAAAGCATTTACTGAGTATTT
Organism: Mantis religiosa; assembly: GCA_030765055.1. NCBI lineage: Eukaryota > Metazoa > Arthropoda > Insecta > Mantodea > Mantidae > Mantis > Mantis religiosa. Next base: position 95,519,912 of record CM060951.1, read on the forward strand.
TGGTAATTGCTACAGCAACTTTTGGTGATGATGCGTCCAGTTGGTACAAGATCTTAGGGATGGGATGCTGCAGTTATACTCAGCTGCTACAATCGTCGCCTGAAAAATCTTTTTACTTCGGGCGTGGTATCGGATGGGAATAATTTCATCTAAATTAAATAAATAATGATATAAATATATTAAATAAGCTAAATAAATTGAAGAATTGTTTAATTTCTTTTGGAATATTTAAATTCTAATTTCTTCTGAAGTGAACATAAATACATCATGATTCTAAATTAATGCAATACAATATTTTTCCTGGACGATTCTACACAGACTTAGGCTCCCTTCCTATACGGCGTCCATATAAAAAACCACAATTTTGCATCTTTACCCGACGACAGAATGACAGAATGACGTTAATACTGGTTAGTCTGCAGTTATTGAACTTGCCGTTGCTATGGAAATACAGAAATTTCTCATTTGTTCACATTATATTTTAATAGCACAATTTTCATGACCATATTTGTTAATCTTGATAGTCTTTTCTTTAAATAATTTTATAAATAACTTAACATTAAAACAATATTTCTTAAAAATTTACACTAATATTATCAGCGTTAAGCACATTAATAATATTAATTTGCTTTGCTTCCATCCCTTCAATCTCTATTTTACCTTCAATTGTTCTTTTTAATTTCGTCCCTTTTCTACCACATTTTTGTAATAATTTCCAAGGAGGTATTTTTTCAATAAATTCAAAATAACAAAATCAAAGTACTGAAAACTCCTTTGAAATTTGAACTAAAATAACGGTTTCAAAATATTAACGTGACAGAAAAGCTTTTGGAAACAAATTGCATATTTTAGAAGGAATCCAAAGTTTTCGAGTAGTAAACTTCTACTCTTACACCATATCAATTTTAAAAATTAAGAAACCCTTATCAAAGAGGACTGCACAGAATAAAGCCCTTAAGGACGTGAAATACACATCTGTAATCTATTTTGAAGTTGTGATAATATAATTATAATAGTTACAAACTTTGGGGAACTAAAACGATGAAATATTTCCATATAAAAGGTAATTGGGTTGTGGGACAATGTTGAAAATATTTATTACCATATTTTGAAGAACAAAAAGGAACCAAATTTTTGGTGAAATCTGTAACCATTGCTTTAAATTCTGCCTGAAAGAAGAAATCAATGTTATTTACTTGTTTTAATGTGTTATATAAACGTTAAATGTATTTAAATAATGTTTGAGGTATTGCAGTGTTTAAGCTAATTTTAAAAATGAAGGTATAAAAATAAATAAAATGTTTCTATAGGATGACGTAGTCAAAGAAACACGTGGTTACTATGGTGAAGAAAAATCGATAATCCTCGCAAGATGTGAGAGAAATATTTTGATCTTCGAAGAGAACAGAGACATGTGTAAATAAGATAGGAATTTAATAAAATGATTGTGTTAAAAGAATAATCTTCATACAAAGGCGCATAGACTTCAAGCTCGGCCTTCATAGAACAAAGACGTAAGAAGTGTTTGCTTGTTCATTTATAGTAAATGGAGGCATAAAGAATGAATACGCTTGAGAGCTTATCAGTTTATTTGCGTTATAACTTTATATCAATTTAAAAAGTATGAAACCTAAATATATTTAAAAAGAAATTAAGAAGTTAATTTAGTTTGGTAAACTATTTCTGGAGGGGAAGAAATACATCTGTCCGAGAGAATAATCATCATAATACGCCTGGTAAGTTAGCTTTTAATTTAACTTAAAACCATATTTAACGAACCCAGATTAAGGATTCGTAAAAATTCTTTGCATAACGTCACAACGTCACGAATCATCATATTGAAATTATTCTTTAAATCTCAATATCGAATTATTGATAGAACGAACACTTCCAACACCAGATTTTCTTCTTGTTTCCTTTTCTTGCTTTTGACAATATTTATCGAGAGTTAATCTTTGAAACCCATATTAATTTTATTTGATTGTTTGTATGATTTACTATGGAACTAGGATGTGCTCCACGGTTTGTCAACTCTCACAGACAGTTCTGCAACGATATCATGAAATTAAGACGCTGCCTCATTTACAGTCAAATTTCTTGCACCAAGACTACGCACTCCAGTACAAAGCTTCATCATCACCACCTTATAGCACCGTATTCATCCTGTTTTGGCTTTCAAAATAATATGATGGCGTAATGACGCCCTTTTCCCACAAACGCAGCGGTACGCTATATATGTACTCCCTCTTCCCAGTGTTCCGGTGGTATACGTGGGTACATTTTGGGCAAACCTACACTGACAATCTCGATGCCGTAACGCAAACGGATGATACCCCGCTATTTGAATTATTGAGCGATGCTCACATTTCGTGCTCGGAGAATTACACCTGGCATTCGCGTCCATCATCAAAGACGAGGGAACGTCGAAGGGAATTACGAAATAAAATCCAGAAGGAAATCTGCTTAGATCTTGTCCAAATAAGAAATATAAATATTTGCACAGTGTTATTTGAAATGTAAAAACCTAAACCAAACAAAGGGCATATTTATTTATTAATTCTGTTTTTAAGCAGACGTAGACTTTTCAGTAGAAAAATTTTCCGACTTTTTGTTGCTTTTCTTAAAGCTTAACAAAAATAAAAATCATTTAAATTACTAATTGCTATTGTCAAGAAGTTCAAAGCACACATTTTTAATTTCAAAATAATATTGGCTTAAAGTAACTGGTTATTTTTTACAGTAAAGATTCCCCTTCTCTCTTCCCCCCTGTCTTCCACTTATATTGTGAGTATAGCGCAATGATGCCCAACTTTATCAAAAGAGGAAAGAACGAATTTTCCCCCATCTACTTTCCATTGAGCTATTACATAGTCATGGGACTCGAAAACAAAACTCTCTTATGGTTGGTTACCTCAGTGAATGAGCTGGAAATGCATCATGCACAAAGTCAAGGAGGTAGGATGAAGCAAAATTGGTGTAGCGTTTCTGCTTTTGATCACAGAGAGCCTGAGTTGATATCTTCGTTGTGTTCAGTCGAATGTGTACTCCTGAAATTTCTACTTAATTTCCTAGTAAAAATGTAGATTAACTCTCATTCACGTGAAATTCTATGTAGAATGTAATTAATAAATGGTATTTTAAATACCCGCCTCCTTTCCAAAACATTTTTTTCTTAAAACCACTTCAAATCAAAAGACGTTAAAGGCACATTTCCGGAAAAATCACAGTATCTTAATACATGCACTGTATTTGATCAAGGCACTATCAATCTTAGACTAGATAAACGGTGGATCAAGTATAAATAAGCAAATGTATATACGCACCTCTGTTAGATTCAGTTCATAAAATTAAAATAATATTAGGTGATAACAGAGTAATAATTTAAAATCAAACGCAATCATTTTATTCATAGTAATTTTAATAATAGTTTCTCACAAATATGTTCTGTTATACCATGGATGTGAGCGGGCTATGGTTATACGTAATAAGTGTTTCCTTCCACTTTGCGCCATCCCAACTATGACATAAACTGCTACTAGAGGCCTGAAGGACTACACAAGATTAAATGGATCATTGTCAGCATAGCGATCATTAACTGCAGTGTCAGAAATATTGTTATATATAACGATGAGCAACGATCTTACTGCATGGCAGAGCGTTGCATTCCATTCTTATCTTGTTTACTTGAAGGGCGAAATATTAGTAACTTTGCGCAGCGTAAGTAACGAAACCAGAGCACTTTGGAGCTGTCTGATACGAAAGGTTAACCAGTTCATTATTATACATAAATCTAAATTACAATTGCAACCGCCCATTCGCAGCTTGTCACAAAGAAACTTTGACTCCACTTTTTTCTCCTTGTCATAATATTCAATCACGTTATATTAGGTTGTCTCATAAGTAACGTTGGCTTTATGATTTTGGTGTTTTGGAAAATTTAATGAGTTTCTTTGGTTTGGCAATGCTATTTGCAGGATGCCATGGCTAGTGCTGGGTACATTGCGAACATGTCTGAGTCTTCATTGTTAACAAACAATCACAAAATGGGGATAACAAAGTTTGAGCTTAGAGTCCTTCTAAACCACTAGTGGAAACAAGATTATAAAACCCCTGCCGCAGCTCGAAGAATATGTGAAGTGGAAGGAGAAGCTGTCGTTAGTGAGCGTTTGGCACAACGATGGTTCCAACGCCTCAACAATACAGACGAAAACACTAGAGATTTACCACGTTCTTGAAGATCTGAAGTCTGGAATGTTGAGGATACAAGCCAAGTTTTTCGAGAAAATCCGCAAAATGTACCCATAGGCTTTCTGAAGAAATTGGTGCATCAAAAGATACCATACATCGCCACATTAATAAAGATACTTGGAAATCATATTGAAGATGTAGATCTGTACTTCATGAACTGACACTTCAACAGGCTGACGTAGATTGGATATTTGTCATCAGTTTATATGTAATCACATGGATGATAGATTTATCAGGAGAATTGCCACTTTTGATGAAAACTGGGTATATTTCGGAAACCCTGATGCCTCGAAACAGTGATCTGATCCCCACATCGTTAAAAAATCAGCTCAATCCCAAAGTAATGTTGTGTGTCTGGTGGAATTTTGAAGGTGTGAGTGATTCACTGGGAGTTTGTTTCAAATAGGCGGGCGATTAATGCGGATGTGTATTCTTAACAACCGGAGCGAGTTAATAAAACTTTGAGACAGAGATACCCAACATTAGTTAACTGAAATAAGAGTTCTATTGCAACAGGGCAATGCAACACCCCCATACTGGACCAACAACAATGGAAAAAGTTTAGGAAATGGAAGGAATAGAACTGCTACAGCACACAGCATACAGCCCTGATCTCGCACAATTAGATTATCATCATTTGCGATCCATGGCCTATTTTCTACGTGGAGGAAATTTAGAGAACATTGATGCAGTGCGAGTGTCACCGAATTCTTGGTATCACATACCAGAGATTGGTTCTATCGTGGGATAATAAACGTCACGGAACGATGGCTCAAGACAATAGAATCTACTTTGAAAATTAGTTAATTAGTTAATTTCTTTTCATAACACATTTCAAATAGTTGTTTTTCCTAAAAAGATATTACTTATGAGACAGTATTTATATATTATATATGATTTCTCGTTCCTGCCGATGTATGATACGCTGCTGTCCAGGAGTCATTACAGCATCTGAACAGACCGTGTACCGGTTGACTGACAGGGATCATGCTTGTAATACTTCAGTTGTGTTTACCAGCAGGACTAAAGAAGAACATTTGATTATTGTATAAAATAAAAAGACAGTTTTAGTTTTATGTCATATATAAACAAATTATATGCATGCCTTTATAATTTGTATATGCATGCCTTTATAATTTGTAGGGAAAGTCGTATCAATATGTTGTGGAGAACTAACCATGGATTGTAAAAGCTGAGGAGCACTTGACCAAATCGTACACGGGGAGAGTAGTTCAATTGGTAGGGAATGCATGCTTGGCGAAAGGTTGGGATTTTCTATTAGGTTTCATTTCTACAAAAGGTATGTTAAGGCTGCTTAAATATACAATTCACTTAATAAGAATATTTACTACAAATAAGCAGATTACAAAGGTAGCCATAGTGGCCGGTTACCTGCTCTTAAGAGGATGCGTACCATCCCATCCATATAGGCCAACGGCTAGTCCAAGAGAGAGCGAGCAACCAGCTTATACAAACTTTTAACCAACAAGTCAAGGACACGTACTACTGAAGTCACATCAACTATTGTTAGAATTCATTAATACAGTCACTGGTTACAATATTACATAAGATTTTTAATGCATTTCATGTATAGTGTTAGACGTTGCAGTTAAGAAAAACTTTATGCATATACATTAACGGCATTGCAAGCCTGGTGAATATTATATCTGATACAAAGCTTTAATTTTAAAAGAACTCGGCCTGTTTTAATTACGACGTGGAAGGCAAAACAAAATAATTTCCTCCAATCCACCTCGGTGTTATTTTCTGCCCTTTATGTAATTTCCCCCACGAAAGACCTACAAGAAGGAACATAAATACAAATTTTCTGCTGCCAGTGGAATGCAGTGTTATTAGGGACACGTGAAACGAAAAAAGGAAATGGAAGCAACCAACCATTAGACTTTCCGCTTCGCTCTTTTCATATGTACCCTTCTCGTTTATAAGGGAACGTAAGACGAGATTCCGGCAAAAATTTCTCAAGAGATTCATTTTAGTTATCGTAAGGCTAAACGCCTACGAGAAAACAGGGGTCGATGAATGCATTGGTGGATAATGGATTTATGCTCGTAAAACGATCATCCAAGGAAGAGAAAGATCAATATATAAGATGAAAAACGTCAAGATAAAAGAAATTTGTATTATGCACAGCTTAGTAATTGTTTGCCTTAGAGATCATACTGAAATTTGCATGACAGTAAGAAAATTATGTTATAAGATCTAAGTATAGAAGAAATCTGATTCTGAAGAACATTAACAGATGAAGCGAAATATTCTCTACTTAAAATTTTGATTGGAATTACTCATTGTGGATCAGGGGCCCAACAGAACCGTCTTTCTGGTAATCAGATCCCTTCGTGCGTTAAAGAAGTTGCAGAACGCAATGGGGAAATTACCGTCATACGAACGGTAGTGGTGTGTGAGTGGACTAAAGAGGCTAGTTCAATCCTAGGAGCTTTTTGGAGAGTAGGGTGATAGTCAAGATGATGATGAGGCGAGAGGACCTACAGCCTATACCGTGGACTCCGAAACGCGTTGGACATAGGAGACTCTTCACATGTGCTAGATAGAGGTGAAGGTGTGGATAGGACCGACTTAAAATCGCCAACCCCTGAGCCGGGAATCGAACTTGGTACACTAAGCATGGGAATCGCGAAGGAAACCGCTGCGCTACCCCGGCGCCCTGCTTTTAAAAGTAAGGACAGACATAAATTAATGAAAACTTCCAACCGGAATACGTTAACATCATTTAACTTGTTTAAAAGTCGAGCCAGCGATATGACTAAAACTAGGAACGGAAAAGGCAGTTTAGACGTCATATAAAAGGAAATTTGTCACACTCTTGTCATTACTGGTAAAATTTTATACTTTAGTTATTTAATTATACATTTACATTGTCCTGAAACAAATGTTCAACCTCTCATGTTGGGTGAAAATTCAATGCAGAATGTAAATTTATGAAATTTCGTGCAGTTCATACTCACATGAATATTCTTCATAAAGTACGCTTAGAGCTCCATACATGTATATTGCTACGCTAAAGAATATGTAAGGAAATTATTGAATTATTTGAATTAACAGTGGATTAAGACAGATGACTATACAGGCTTTTAAAAATTAACTTCTCTTTAAATATTACGGCAGAAGTGGCATAAATGTGGCAAACTGGGTAAAATTTAGAAAATCAAGATTGCTTATAATCATATTTTAGTGCTTTGAGTTGAAATTTCTCTTTTAGAGCAGCGAGCATCAGAAACATCATTTAGAAACCTCTTCATCAATGAATCTAAAGTGTGAATGAAGGATGACTAAAATATTAGAGATGCTTGGATACTCTTCAACCCACAAGTTCAATACTTCAGTCTCAGACGCCTCAATTGCGCTTTAGTTTTTTGAAAATCTTCGTGAGCTAAGGGAGGAGAAACTGTAGCATAAGCTCTTAAACAATCTGAAAAATTCATCATGAGACCTTAGTACTATGAGACAACTGCTGGATATTAGACTAAATTTTTTTATAAATATCCCGCTGAAAGGAAAGCACAAATGCCGTTAAGACAGAAAGAAAGTCAATACAAATAATCTACCAAGTTAAATTATTTGTAAAATGATAATTTGTTAAGTTTTGTACCATAATTCCTTAGTATAAGCAATACGATATATTTCTTTTGTCATCTACTTCAACTAAATTCAATGACTCCATATTTATATCGTAAAAGTCTCGAAGAATCTTACAGGTATGACTACAAATGAGTTATAAATTTCCTGAAAAGCTTCTCTAATCTGTAGTTCTGCAAACCTATGCTATCAACCAATGTACTATAGTGTATATAAAAATATAGGATTCTAAAAGCTGGAAGATACCTACTTAAGACAAAGTCTTGTCCTATCTACTTGGTCCCATGGTATTCCCCAAAGTCCGATACTTCCTTCCCACTATGCTATGGTTCGCAGGTCTTAAAAAATGCAGCACAATTTTTCGGTCTCATTCTCTGCACATTGCGGTATAATATCTCTTTTTCTTTTATTTCAGTGAAACAGGTCTGGTATTCTCTAGTGTCGTTATCTGCTTCTTGCAATGTAGCTTAAAAATTGTACCTTATTCTGTTGTAGTCTAGCCTGCATCAGCCATTTATTATACATGCTTCACTTCCACACAACAGTTATGGGAGGTAAGAGAGTCAGTAGTTCCCTCCTAATTTAACCATCTCACCTAGTTTGGAGAAATAATGATATATGTATAAATACAATCATAAATGTTATAATTGAGGTTCTTCAAAGTAGAAAGAAAATGTAGTTTGTAATATTCTAGGAGCATCATAGGTGTTTTCGGTACATTTACCATATCCAAATGTCTTTTCTTGGAAATTTCTGTTTAGAGGTTTACTTAATAGTCCACAAATTATTTTGCAGCGCTAATGCTTTGTTGGAGCTTAATCACCAGTTCAATGCATTAAAATTTCTCATTATTATTTGAAATTTAGCTCTAAATAGCGTTAAGTCACAGAAGCACCTAACTATAGTTTAATGTTCTAAATGCTGATTTCAGCTACTTTTTAACTATAACATCCCGTCATGGTCATGTTCTAACTTAAAGCTAGTTGAGGGAATGTTTCCAAACAGACCACAGGCATATTGCGCATACATTGTTGTGAAACGCAGGACACAGAGTATTAGCTTCTGGTAAATGTTAGGAGGAGTGTCTTATTCAGTGATTTTGCCAAATAACTGAATCGCCAAAACTAATAGCACATCAAACCATGTAGTCATTTCCTCGTGATTTAACGAGGATCTGATGAAGCCAGGGAGTGATCTTTTCCCTTTCACCTTAACGGATTCACATCTGATCTATAGCAACACTGCATTATTCCTTAAAAGATCAACAATAACACCTAAGTTTAGGCCACTTTCAGTGTTTTTGAACACTGAATTATTTAAATGAAAGTTTTAATGCGAGTGTTATACCTGCTTTTCCTGGCCTTCAATGGCAGTGATATCTCACTGTGATGACTTCACCTCAAGTTGACTGTTTTTTTTCAGGGAAGTCGTACAATCTGAAAAAAAACTATGATTCCAGAAAAGTTTTTCACTTACAAATTAATAGTGAGTTAAACAATTTTTCCTTTAATCACATCTTACTTCCTGACATATCTTCGTCTGTTGAGTCATTGTTACTATCATACTCGTCACTGTTTCCATTCCAAGGTGTTCAATAAGATAATCCTTTTAAATTTTTTCTTTCGTTAGTGCATCTTTTTCCTAATACTATTCCATAAATTATACAATAACTTAAAATTTGTTTAATTTAAATTTATTATTACCTTTATAAATATGAAACAACTTTATTAATTTCAGATTAAATCGAATCAAATCTTTTATTTCATCAATATAATGGCATACGTTTTCCCATTCCATTTGTCCAATTTGCTCAAATCATTGGCGGCACGACATTTCGTGTTTTATTTTATAGGGCACATTTCTGCAAGGAACTCATTTTTTGACATCTGTTCATACTAATTCTATAGGTTTCAGATCAGATGTTACAGAAAAAGGCTTAAGGTTGCATTGCTAGGTTCTCACAACATTTGGTCACTCAAAAAGTTCTTCTTTGTCGGCTTATTGGCTGGAATTAAACCATGCAATTTTGTTTGGGTGTTATTTTCATTAAACTGGACATTGTGATTTTTTAATAAAGAAAGCACATATATTCTTAAAGAACTTGACGTATTATGGCAAAAGCCATTATGTATTGCTAGCACCAAACGGTAAATTTTAAATTAACGTTATGCGTAGCCATTTAAAATAATTTTTAGTTTTTTTGTGAACACTTAGTATGCGTATGACTGTCACAGTACATCACAGTCAACTGTACTGGACGGGAATGGGGGGTCGAGTGGCAGAAGATTCACACTGTACATTACAAGTAACAAGAATGATAAATTCGCAGAGTATAGAGTTGGAAGGAGACAAGAGAAAGAAGGTAAAACCTGATCTCGCTGACTGTTCTGTGGGTGAAGATCAGTGTTCCAGAACCATTACACAACTTAAAATAGGTATTTATCTTCACCAAAGAGGTTTAAAGGGCCAGAACAACAAGCTATTCCTTTGGAAGAATCTTAAATGAGAGAATCAGGAAACACGTGCCATAACAGTATCTGTTTCTCTAAACTAAGCACCCAGTAGCGGATTCTCAGATGAGTAACTTCATCTACACTAGATGATGGGCTTGTTTGGTCTGAACACATTACTTTCCCTTTCCGCAATTGCCCCATTATCATGTCCACACTGCCATAATGAAGTTAACTAATCCGGTTATGTATCGCATGCTTCCAGAATTTAATCCTTAAATGAGATAAGGAAGAAGTGCTTGGCATTCAGCAAGGATGCTCCAATAAAATTATTTCACATTTAAGTATATTTTTAGGAGAATAACTATACCTAAACTCTAAACTATCTTCTTTAATATGCTTTTAGGTAGTTTCAATAAGAAAATAGCTATATATTTTAAGAATACTAGCATAATCAATACCTCTACTCTGATATCTTTAAAGGTGGATAATTCTGACCTGTCAATCCAGAGGTACAGGGTTGGATTCCTGGTTGAGGTGGGAGTTTCTTCCTTAATCAGTATCACTTCCACTTCCCCAAAAATTTTGGAAGTGTGAATTTCAATAGTTAGAAAGCGGTAAATATCAAACGTTAAAAAACCCCAATACCACGAGCAGAAAACAGCAGTTATTTCACAAGTCGAAGTCCCAATAAAGACTTTAAATGGGACTCCATGAATCATGTATGAAGTAGTTACATGAACAAGGAAAACAATGAATTTGCTGTGCATAAGTACAATGACTACCAGAAAAAATATGAGGGCTGTTCAATAAATAATGATCATAATTGTTCACGGTCATAATTTTGGCACTAAAATTCAATCTTATTATATTCTGTTAGCTTAAAGTGAAACAAACACGCCGTAGTAGTTTCATTGTTGGTACTCCTGGTTCCCACCTGTGAGAACCAGGTAAGTTCAGACATGCTCAGTATCGCCTACCGCTGCAATTGAGGTAACAGGCAATTAAAGTTGGTGTTAGAGAAAGATCCGGAGTTTCTTTCAAACGTAATCATTGCTGATGAAACTTGACTACATCATTTTGATCCTGAGAGCAAACAGCAAAGCTCAGTGTGGAAATCTCCTTCATCATCAACCCCCCAAAAAGCAAAGATGGTTACATCTGCTGGGAAAGTTTTGATCATCTCATTCTTTGATATTCATGGGATGGTTTATCAGCATGTTGTACCTGCACACACATCAGTAACTTTACAATACTACAGGGATGTCCTGAAAACATTGTAAGTCATATCACTTGCAAAAGACCACATTTCTGTGAAGCAAGCTGGATGCTGCACAACGATAATGCGCGGCTACATATTGGCAATGTTGTTGCTGAATATCTTACAAAAATCAACGTGAAGTGCATCCCTCACCTTCTCTATATTTTCTATTTCCTAACTTGAAGAAACGCCTTCGTAGGAGGCATAATCCATCATCAGAAGCAGTGGTGAAGGCTGCGGAGGCGATTTTGAAGGATCTCTCAAAAATGGTTTCAGCATGTCTTTGAAGACTGGCAGAAACGCCGGGACAATTTCATCGCATTCACGGGAAACATTTTTCAGAAGGACCATAAAAGTTGTGAGGATAAATAAAGGTACGTTGTTAAAAAAGATTGTGATCACTCTTTATTGAACAGCCTTCATAGAATGTTGTTATTTGTTTCCTAAAGTTTATCAATACCGTCATAGTACATCACATAGGCTACTATGTACAGTTTGTAAATGAAAATCAGAAGTAATAATGTAAGGGAAATAATAAATGCCATAAATTAATCTAAGTATCAATATTGTGTGTTCTATATTAAGCATGAGTGCGCGTTAAACCTAGAGCTGGAGCTCCAAAGATGAACCTGGGTATTCTCTGGCTCAAGTAGAACGTTCGGTACCTTCTGGTCCTTCTGACACTTGCAGTTGACAAAGATGTGTTCACTAAATACCAAGAACGGCTTCCAATATCATGAAAAACTATATACAACTGAAGAGTGTCATAAGTGTATTGTGGACAACAGCTACAGTTAGAGCCGAAACAGGAGAAAAAATAGCAAAGCGCTCTCACCAGCGGAAACATCGAACGTGCTCAGTTAATCAGAATTTTCTCGAACCTTCTACAGCTCTGTGGAGGACGATACAACATTTTGATGGGAGTTCTTACGATTAAGTTACGGGAAAAAAAAATAGTTTATGTGTGACAAAAGGTATCATCCTAGTGGTGTTCCGTGACGATCCAACTTTTAAATATTTTACAATCACTTTAGCTTTCAATGAATCTGGAAAGTCGCAATGAGTAATGAAATCATTTTTGCAAACTTGGCGTAAAAATTATTTGTAGAAAACAGAAAAATAGTACTGAGTGCGAAAGTTTTTTGAATGTGGCTCGAGATTATCTAAGAATATCATTAAGATACATTCAAACTGAAGAAGTATAGCTTCTAAAAAGATAAAACCAATGAATTAATATAGATATTAAATTTAATAATTATTTAATTAATGTTATTCACTACAATAGATTAAAATCAATTTTCATAATTATTCAAGAAAGGTTACCCTAATGAGTACCTGCAAAATAGATGTATAAATATCCCACATAAAAAGTTGAAGAAACTGTGTAACTTACAAAAGAACAAAATAAATAAATCTATACAAATAAAACATTCCTTAAGAGCAAAACAACATAAAATTCGAAATTCTTTTGTCCCTTTAGTCTTTTACTAACTAGGTTGATTTTTGATATGTTAATTTCGTGTCGCAGGTATTAGACTGAACTCCGATCCTTGAACCCTGACCTGAGAGGACGAAGGAGCTTTATTTGATAACTGTGGTGTGCACAGGTATCTATCTCCCTTAACGTATTCATGGCGTCTCTAGTAACTCACATTAATATTCATATCTTTGCGGTATTCCGCATATTCAAATTTACACAGCGCGTAATTTGCCTTTATCTTTCCCCACTCCTACGAAGTATCCAAATGTGCCCGCCCTTCATTTAATTTTGGACAAACCGAGAGCTTTATTAAGTGATTTTATCGCGTTTTAAAGATGCATATTTATAGAACGTCCTCGTTGCTTAATGAGTTACTTCAGCATCAGTGGCTGCTTCCTGGGAACCAAATGGACACAATGTTCCATTTCTGTAATAACTTTGAAGTAACTTAGCTGATTGCCACGTTTGTTAGAGGAGCAGAAACATTTATGTTCCAGAAAAGCATATGAGGAAAATTCCTAATTAACAATTATTAGCTTTAGCCATCAACAGCACATTATTTTCTGAAAAAAGCAGTGTAATTTACCTTACATTTAGGTAAATTATCCCGCCTGAAATCCCTCAGAATTTTGAAACCCTTTTCAAACTTGTTAAGTAAGTTTAGTAATATGCTGCTTCTTACTCTACTATTATGGCTTTCAATTGGAAAGGGTTCTGGAGTCCAGCTAATCAGATGCCGTATCACTCTCAGCGTTGCCAGCTTGTTACCCCACTCCTTTTATATTTCCCTCTCTCTCGCACACTCATACAACTTGCAGGTCTCCTTGGCGCAGACGTAAGGGTAAGCAAATTATATTTCACAAACTTTTACAATGATGTAGTTGCCAAAATCTAAATTGGAAAAAGCATTTTCGCACATTATGTGTATTTTAAAATACTGTAACTATAATTATAGTTTATGAATTTTACCTGTTTTTCTATTCCAATGGAACTGCCAGTGGCTCATCCATATCGCTGTCAATGTCACTCCCGTTAAGAGACAATTCGTCTTTGTCACTGTCTTCATCGTCTGAGTCTTACAAATTTATGACTATAGGTTCCAAAATCTCGTCACGTGCTATGTCTTTCTTAAAATTACTTTCTTGAAGGTTTTCTGCATACCTCACGCAGTTTTCCCAATCCTGTTGTGTTACCTTGTCAGTTTCTTCGTGAACAAGTCGTTCAACGTCCGTCAGTTTAAAAGTATTATTTCTGTTTGCAACCCCCCCTTTTATTTGAACCCACACCAACTCTATTGGATTATATAGGCAGTGGCAAGGTAGGAGGAGTATTACCTCGTGTCCCGTTTCAATTGCAAGTTGATCCAGCTGATACACTTTTTCCGTGTTTTTAAACGAAAGTACACTTTGCAATAACTCATTTTTAATTTGTTTCCGAAAAGTTTTTAAAGAAGGTGTACACCTTAAAAATAATATTTCGAGCCTGACTTCGCAATACCTGCATTTTGGACTCGCCACTAAATTCACTGCAAGAAAACATTGCACTATTTAACTCTTACTCTACTGTTTGATCTGAACTCTCCAGAGTATATAAACACGTCTTATCCAGCATTCATTCATAAATATAAGCATGCAGCATTCCACAGGCTAACAGGAAATGAAGTGTTTGCTCCTTCTCGAATTTAACACCTTGACTTATTCACAGTAATTCTTTTATCACGTCATGTCAGAAGTTTCAGCTCTGAGTAATTAAAAGTATATGTACATACATACACACCAACCACTTTGAACTCTCTAGAAAAATAGAGATTACGAACCTTTCATAAAGAAAGATATAATGTACCAGACACGTTCTGCCAGGGCACCAGGAAATTTATTGTTTCCTCTCGTTCAAATTGGATTATTCAAAGTAATTCTTTTATCACGTAATGCAATCATTTACGTTTCAATTCTGAGTAATTGCAAGTATACGTACACGCATATTCATACAGTGCTTACGTCGCGATTTATTGTTACAATACAGATAATAGTGGTTTATTGATCTGTATTAGAAAAATTATTTGAGCTAAAAGTATGGGGTTTTCATGGTTATGTTAGATACATTACTCTCTACCTTCCACATGGATCAGTTTCGGAAAAATCGGAGTTTTTGTCTTAGCGCGAATAGTATTTCATACAGATTGGTTAGGTTGGCGCTCCTCAACACAACTTAGCGGGGATGTAATACGACAACACTGCAGGACTCCGATTGGTTGCTCACCTAGTAGCACTCAAGGATAAACACCTTCCCATTTGATACACATAATAAGTCGTAGTGTGTTTATGTAATATACTACATCACATGGACTTTCTTAAGACTTTTGTTGTATATTATATTTTACTTCTAAACATTGTTGAGAGACAACTCTAATTGTTTTCCTTTCTCCAACCTAATTTTAACTCAATACATTTATGTATACCATTCTAAAATGTTTTCACGATTTAAATGATTGTGTTGTGCTGGGGAGGATGTTCAGTACGTTGAAATAATTTGTACTGTTTTATTTTTCAGCGACATAGGTTATTAATAATGGAGCGTTGTAAAAGCCTGTTCATTTAAAAGTGTCTTAATATATTAGTTTTATATATTAAAGTAAAGTGTACAACACTTCTTGCAAAAGTGTTTAGAAACACTGCTGTAGAATGCAGAGGTAAATTCTTCATCAACTACTTACTTTGCTTATGGATGAAACACGTAAATATTAATATTTGGTCATTGAGGATGGCTGTACTCTCTTGGCTTCTACTTGAAGTTGTTTGACACATTCAGAGTCGCAGTGGCAGTTCGTAGCGAAGTCACCAAAGTAGGGGATTATAACTTCATCTCAGAGGTAAGGAAGCTCGCAAGCGAACGAACGATTTCGCAGACAGAAGCGGGAAATCCCCGAGAGCGGCCTTACAACGCAATGGAATGGGTAATTAAGGATAAAGGTAGCAGACCTTTTCAACTTCTCTCTCTTTCCAGCACAGCATCAAGTACCTGGAAGGATAGAGGCAACATGAATAACTCACCACGAGTGTGTCCTCACCGCGCCAGTTAACTCCCTTTCTTTAGGGATTACAAGTACGTAATAAATAACGTTACGCCTCAGGTGACCACTTTGTTTCCAACAATACACGAAGGGGATACTATCACATGATTTACAACTCATGCTGCCCTTTTGAAAACACTTTATTTCCTTTACTATGATTTATGATGTTACATTCTATACACTAAACAGATGTAACATAAATTGTTTTTCTTGGTTTGTGTTGAAGGAATAACCAGAAAGGTGTGTATTATGAAACTATCAAAATATTTGGCTCACTTAAAGAAAAAATTGATAATTTCGGTACTTTTAAAAATGCTGTTAAAGAGTACATTTGCTCAAAACCTTTTATTCTGTACAAGATTATATGAATGACAAATTATCCTGATAGTGCTTCTGTAGCTCTGCAAGTGGTATCTAACTGTTCCAATGACAAGTCATTACCAATAAATCTTTGATGCATGTTGAAAGTTTATTTTTGATGAATATGTATTTAAGAGTCCTGCGCCGTGGCATAGCGGGCAAAGGCAGCATGTATTGGTCCCTGGCCACGGAAAGCGGCCCGGGTTCGATCCCACTTATGTGGTGGGGATATTAGGTCCCGGGAATAGGACCGGTGCCCACTCAGCATCGTGAGGAAAGTTAGGTAAGCGGCCCTGATCACGGCAACCAACATTCCGGCTGGGGGATGCCGAGATGCTGACCACATCTCCTCCTCCTATCGGTTGGTTGGTCGTACACCACTGCCGTGCGTAAGTGGGCGTGAGGCCGGCAGTCGGATTAGTAGGCCTTGGCCCTCTAAGGGCTGTCGCGCTATGGGTTATTTATTATTATTATTATTATTATTATTATTATTATTATTATTATTATTATTATTATTATTATTATTATTATTATTATTATTATTATTATTATTATTATTATTATTATTATTATTATTATTATTATTATTATTATTATTATTATTATTATTATTATTATTATTATTATTATTATTATTATTATTATTATTATTATTATTATTATTATTATTATTATTATTATTATTATTATTATTATTATTATTATTATTATTATTATTATTATTATTATTATTATTATTATTATTATTATTATTATTATTATTATTATTATTATTATTATTATTATTATTATTATTATTATTATTATTATTATTATTATTATTATTATTATTATTATTATTATTATTATTATTATTATTATTATTATTATTATTATTATTATTATTATTATTATTATTATTATTATTATTATTATTATTATTATTATTATTATTATTATTATTATTATTATTATTATTATTATTATTATTATTATTATTATTATTATTATTATTATTATTATTATTATTATTATTATTATTATTATTATTATTATTATTATTATTATTATTATTATTATTATTATTATTATTATTATTATTATTATTATTATTATTATTATTATAATTATTATTATAATTATTATTATTATTATTATTATTATTATTATTATTATTATTATTATTATTATTATTATTATTATTATTATTATTATTATTATTATTATTATTATTATTATTATTATTATTATTATTATTATTATTATTATTATTATTATTATTATTATTATTATTATTATTATTATTATTATTATTATTATTATTATTATTATTATTATTATTATTATTATTATTATTATTATTATTATTATTATTATTATTATTATTATTATTATTATTATTATTATTATTATTATTATTATTATTATTATTATTATTATTATTATTATTATTATTATTATTATTATTATTATTATTATTATTATTATTATTATTATTATTATTATTATTATTATTATTATTATTATTATTATTATTATTATTATTATTATTATTATTATTATTATTATTATTATTATTATTATTATTATTATTATTATTATTATTATTATTATTATTATTATTATTATTATTATTATTATTATTATTATTATTATTATTATTATTATTATTATTATTATTATTATTATTATTATTATTATTATTATTATTATTATTATTATTATTATTATTATATATTTAATAAATAACAAGAATGACATCCATTGCAAAAAGGTTGAGACGTACTGGCATAAGCCAAATGAAAGCTGAATTAAAAAGTGTTTCATTTTGTACCCTATATAATTATTCCTGCTTTGTTTTCCATAATGTTGTTCATATTGCCGGTATACTATGTGTCTTATGTTAACTTTTGTACATATATATATGCTATTAAACTATATACCTCAGGACATGTTCAATGTTCACAGCCAATTCTGGCCAAAAATGAACCTACTGAACGCAAATCAATCTTATATATATATATATATATATATATATATATATATATATATATATATATATATATATATATATATATATATATATATTCAAATCATCTTTACGAAGTCCGTCGTTGAAATGATATGGATTAGCAAATTGATACTTTAGAATTTAAAGTTATCTCAACTGCCTTTTTTTTAACTTTCAAGGAACTGGCGTCGTTATACGACACAATTTTAACTGTAGAAATAATGAGTGATGCTTCTAGACAGATCACAGAAGCTCTAAACTGAAACATTCAACCATTCGACGTACAAATATGAATGATAAGTTTGTTTATCGAATACGGTCAGTGTAGAAACGTTTAAAGAGGTACCAAGGATCTCTTGAATACAGCCCGCATCTCCCGCGGCACTACTATACGACCTGCCTGCCATCGTAGCCATGGTCGCTAAACCGTATATCTCTAGCGTTCCGCCGCGTAGAGGGTCGCGGGTTCGAGTCCCGCCTTGGGCATTGGTGTTTATGTGCATAGTGAATATTTGTGAAACTATAAAGTCAGATAAGATTATTAACGGAAATAATGAAAAAACGGTTAAATAAGAAAAATATGTGTTGGTGCATTAGCCGTTTTTCTCGATACTCGGTACCGATAAATCATATACCCGATACTTCGATGCGTAATATGTCATTTCCTTCAAGCTTAAATACAAAATAGAATGTTGGAAAAACTGTCTAAAGCCAATGAAATTAATTAGTTGAACATGTCTAATGGGACAGCATTTAAAGGCATTAGTGTACTTGTTTTTATTACACTTTTAAAAGAAACTGTTTATTCAAACAACACACTTTTGTAGGTTCCTGCTAAGCAATTTTAACATTCTCACTCATTCGGGGTCAAGCCTACTTCTTCAGTCACATATAAGTCTAGCTCTACTGAGTAGTTTTTCAGCAAAAACTGTTGGAAGTGGAATACACATATATTTAGCGGATAATTGATTTAGTTTTCGAAATTTTGGATTTATTTTCTAGTAATCCTGTGCACTGGAAAGAGGGAGTAACAATTGGTCGTTCAGATATGCAGTGATTTATTCTTGGGAACTTAACTAGCAAGTGAATCACGATTATTTTTTTACATAATGATGTTGGACAAATATTACATTTCTGGTAATTAGGGCTTTGCACTAAAAATAAAATTAATAAATCACTGTGCACAGATCTATTTTTACGAGTATGTCGTATTAATGGACTATATATGTTTTGTATATAAGACATTTTGCTAATTAACAGGTCTTAGGCGCAGCAACTGAGTGCTCTGGGACTGCAAAAAACTCATCCTTTTAAGCAGGCATTGAACAGCGTTGGAATGGAATATATTTCATTTTCTTCAATAGATATATACCTCACGTCATCGAGGAATGACGGTCGAACAGTACCATTCCTGATGTACCGTCTGATGACTTTTCCAATTCAGAAATAACACTATTCACAATAGGCATCACTTTGGACACACACTGACAATTAACTTACGGTGAGCGTTGATCGAAAATATTTAATGTGTCAATCAGTATATTGACGGATCCCAGTGGGATACTTTAAAATGCACTGGCAAGGAGAGATCAGAGGATACAAAAACTATGACCATCTTTTGTCTCTCAGGTCTGCTTAACATATTTTTATTGTTTATTCTCCAAATAAGGTAACACTACTTTACAGTAGGTTATGTAAGGGTTATAGTTACAAAGACATATAAATAAAAAGATTAAAATAGCTGAACATAAAAATGGCTATAACGTTTTAAAAATTTGGCCAATAAGGTGCTCAAGGGCTGAAGGTAAAATTGTTTAAAGAATACATTAATCAACGGTGTTTGCAGATCTGCATTACGATATGAAAGATGTTGAATAAGGTATATCTCTTTTTGGGATGAAGATCACAGCTAGATATTAAGTGTTTAACAATTTCATCAACGCTTTCACATTTACATAGTTATCTATCAGGAGAGTCTATATGGAATCTTCGAAAGTAACTTTTAAATTTCCCATGTGCGGTAACAAACTGGGTAAAAATAAAATTAGTTGAAAAGTACTTGCAGTTTACATGAACATTAACAGTAGGAGAAATTAAATTTCGAGTGATTTGCCCTTATCACTGTTGATATGTCATCTTAACATATTGTACAGTTGAATTCTACGATCATCCTGAGTCAAGCTGTGCTATAGGAAAGAAATTGCTGCAGTGCCGCTTTGAAATATTTCTGCATTTTGAGGAATATTTGAAACTCCCAAATAGTTTCCTACATGATGAAATGAGACTTACAATATTTTTTGAAATGGAATGACCTTGCTTTAAAATAAGTTGGAATTTATGAGCTAAACGCGAAAAGTGATTTAAGTTTCCTAACTTTGTAACATTTACAACCGTTATCATGAATCACAATCATTAATTTATCAATTAAACCCCAGGTTTCTAAAATGTACTTTAAAAAATTAGAAATAGTTTCACTGATGTGATTCACTTCTTCAAATGGTATCACTTCAATGTCTATGTGTTTAAGATTTAGTACAGGTTCACAAAATGAACGGTGATACCTAAATAACGTCGCAGGCTGTTGGCATCCACAAATCCGTCGTAACGGCTACGCTGTTCGCATTGTGGAACTCTTTCGAGAAGGCATAGCATATATACGTTCAAGATGCTTCATCAATTCATTAAATCCTTTATCCACAAAAATGTTCAATTAGTCGTTATCTTTGAACACCATTGTAGCGATATTTCTGGAAACTGTCTTCGCACCTGGTTTAAATGCAGATTTCTTATCCATAAATGATTGAAGTTTAGCTTGTTGAGAGAAGGATGACGCCTGTATCGTCAATGACCGTGAAAGGAGAGTCGCAGGTTTATCTTCTGTTACTTCTTCAACCAATTTCATTTTCACCAAATGAAAACATTCTACAAATGTGAGAAATAGCGCTATATTGCAATGGGGGAATATTTGAAAATAGTTCTACACTTCACTAATAATGGACGAAATAGAACACAGATTGACCACAAAGCGAAACAACCTTTTGTCACGTAGAGGTGGCAAATGAAAAATAAATAATCAGTTTGATGAGTGTTTGGGGGGGGGAGGTTGATATTTATAGTTCTCTCTAGACAAGAAGCACTTAATCATACCGCTCGCTAAAGTTAAAGGCATATGAACGCTGGCCAATGCCCAAGCGGAGCGCTGGTTCCAAGCGTAGTACGTGTATCGGCAGCGGCTAGGTAGATAAGAGCAGTTTTACCCGCCAGCAAAGGTTTTGGCCATTCTTCCCGTAATTAAACAATTCATTAAATATTCCTGAAACATTAAAATCTTCCCTTCACACACGTCACAGCAGTGGAACAGCAAGCACGGTTTCCAATCCAGTAATTCGCTTTCCAGCTTTGTAGATCTTTACCGGTGATTGAAACACAGGCACGTTCCTTTTTTCTAAGGATGAAGCTACTTCACAACAAAATTCGTGACACTGTGTGCACACTACCTACACCACAAGGTTATAGAGACAATTGCTGGGATTTTGAAGAAACTACTCGTAAAATAAGGTCTTCAATTTTATTTAATATAGAAAACATGTTTATTGTCAATGAATGATACATTGATGGAAAGGCGGAACTTACAGCTATTTCTCAACGTAATCACCATTGCGATCGATGCACTTTTGCATTCGCTGTGGCAGTTTTTGTATACTCTTGTCATAGCACTCTCCCGCCAAGTTGCGCAGGTAACGCTCAACCTCCTCTTACAAATCAGCGTCGGTCTGGAAATGTGTTCCACCCAGATGTGACTTCAACTCAGGAAACAGATAATAATCACTAGGTGCTAAGTGGGGATGGCTGGAGATGTCCCATCCGAACTGGGCCAGAAAATCAGCCGTTGCATGTGCAGTGTGGGGACGAGCGTTGACGTGATGAAAAATCACTCCCTTCGTCAGCATTCCCCTCCTTCGATTTTGAATAGCACGTCGCAATTTTTTTAAAGTCTCACAGTAGGTAGCGGCGTTTATTTTTGTGCCGGTAGGCATAAACTCGCACAACAATACACCTTTTCTGTCCTAGAACACACTGGAGATCACTTTGCCGGCAGAAAATGTCTGTTTGAACTTTCGCGGCTTCAACGATTTCAAATGCCGCTACTGACGAGAACGTTCTTTACTTTCTGGTGTTGTGTAATGCAGCCAGGTTTCATCGCCAGTGACAATTGAATCAAACAATTCCTCGCCCTGCTCTGCATAGCGCTCCAAGAACCTCTTCAACACATTGCCGTTTATGGTTTTCGGTGAGCATTTTGGGGACCCACCTCGCATACACCTTACTATAATGCAAATGTTCGGTCAAAATCTTGTCAAGCGTAGTCTTACTGACTTCAGGAATAAGTTCGCACAGCTCGCGAACTGTCACACGCCGATCTTTAAGCAGTTCTTGCTTCACTCCTCGCCCTGCTCTGCATAGCGCTCCAGGAATCTCTTCAACACGTTGCCGTTTATGGTCTTCAGTGAGCATTTTGGGGACCCACCTCGCACACACCTTACTATAATGCAAATGTTCGGTCAAAATCTTGTCAAACGTAGTCTTACTGACTTCAGGAATAAGTTCGCACAGCTCGCGAACTGTCACACGCCGATCTTTAAGCAGTTCTTGCTCCACTCCTTGCCCTGCTCTGAATAGCGCTCCAGGAATCTCTTCAACACGTTGCCATTTATGGTCTTCGGTGAGCATTTTGGGGACCCACCTCGCACACAACTTATTATAATGCAAATGTTCGGTCAAAATCTTGTCAATCGTAGTCTTACTGACTTCAGGAATAAGTTCGCACAGCACGTGAACTGTCACACGCCGATCTTTAAGCATTTCTTGCTCCACTCTTGCAATTGTTTCGGCTGAAACGCTGTTCATCATGGACGTCTGTACATTCGTCTTTGAACTCTCTGACCCACTTTTGCACGCTTTTGACGTCCATAAACTGTGGCCCATAGACTTCGCATAACTGACGACGCATTTCAATAGGGGTAGTGTCCTTGGCACTCAAAAAACGGATCACTTCACGCAACTCGCACTTAGCGGCGGAAGTGATAGGAAGCTCCATCGCAAACGGCTGCCCAGCCAAGACTAATGGTCGCAATGGGTTCGTAGTGGTGGGGATTTGAAGGGGTGAAACCAAGCTAACGCCAGTGTTGCCGGATCTTGCGTAATAGCGTTCCTAACGCTTCCAGTGCCTTTGAGCCTTATTTTACGGACACGTACATTTGCCCAATATCCTGGATTGGAGAGCTTTCGTAAAACTTGTTCATGAAATATAATTTTTCTGCCCTGAGAATGAATCACTTCGCGTTTGTTGATCGAAATTTCACTTATCCCATCTTCAAGGGACATGTTCACGCAGTCTATCACAAACACTGGAAAAAAATATGTGTATAATAGTAATGATTTAATGTACTATTAACAATATTTCAGCTCGAGTTCAACACACGAGTTAACGATGCCATTCACTTTAGCAAAACAACACGTCTACTCTGAAAACGAATTGAAAATTATCTCTGTTTCAAACTGCGTGACTTCTGTTTTCATAGCAGGTGTATTATTTATTTACGCTTGAGATGTTGTGAGGAGAGAATGGTGCTATTTTTCAGGCTTATGTGTGTGAATGGATATATTTTTTGTAACCATAATCATGTGAAGATAAAACCTGCATAGCCCGCGGTATATGTATCCCAGAGACAGGATTTTTGTACGGTCATGATCAGAAAAGAAAGTTATTTCTTATAATATTAGTAGCTGTCATTTTTCAAACATTTATCTGAGCGTAATTAATATAATGTTCTCAGTTCAGACGCGCGAGATGCATGTACCACATTTGGCAGCGCTGGTAGGAGGAGCAAGCTTAGGATTGGCTGGAGTCTGCAGTACGGTCCGCTTTCATATGCTTTTAACTTTCGCGAAGCTTATAGATGTTTGGTTTTGCACTTTGCACTGTATAAGCAGGAACTGAAGTTAGAAGCTTCCTGACCGTATCTTCCTCTCCGTCTCTACTGGTTATGTAGTCAGTGCTAACAACTTAGTGTTTTACTTGCAATTATATTTTGTGATTTTAAAATAAAATAAAAATTGCAGAATCATAACCACAGATTCAAAATGGTATTGAGCGAATTTTCTTAAGTAGTGTTAGATGTCACTACAATGCAGGTATCGTGAGTATCGAGGAATCCCAAGTATCGCGGACCCATCCCGGGTATATAATGCTTATCTCTGCTTACACAGAGTACAAATGCCTAAATACCTAAATAAATTTGGAATCTTCTGAACACATTACTGAACAAACGAATTTGCAAGCGTGAGAAATGATTTCAAATGATTGAAATGATGCTCAAGTACACAGGCCACAGGCTTGGAGTTACCCAACATTCGTCGTTCAACAAAAGCGAAAACCCCGGACAGAAGCCTTATCTAGGTAGCTCACCCTGATCCGATTCAAACTCGGGACCTCTAAAACGAGAAGCAGACATGCTACCATATACGCTTCCGATGCGGGCAAATGTTGTCTCTGATAAAGCTAACTACTCTTTATTCGGTTTTGAGTGTTTCTATACTTTGTCTTAAATATTCTCATGTTTAGACTTCAAATGTAAATCCCTCCTAAGATAACGTTCGGACGTCACTTTTTATGGTAAATATTCTAATTCAAAATTTCAATTTGGAAGTTTTCTCAGTAATAGTAATGAAATAGTTCTCAACAAATAGCAGCAGTCAAGCTACAGAGGAGTTAACTTTATCTTTGCAATAGTATTGTCTATCGTAGCGTGCTTAAAGCAGAGTCACGAAGTGTTTTCTTTGTGTTTGCCTGGTTATTTCTTGCCACAAGTTTGGAGGCGCTAGTGAGAAGCAAACGCTGTTTTACATAAGGGTTCTGCACTAATTTGCATGGTGTTACCTAAGCAAATATTTTCCCATGTATAGAACTGTTGCACATAGGCGTTCTATCTCCAACAGGATCAAGAGTTGTAAGCCGAAATCTATACAGTTTGCTTTAGGTTGCATTCAAGCCTGGGAATGTCTGCACACCTTCAGCTGCACTTTGGTGTGTGATACTCTTTATTATTTTGCCATTTATGTAATTTATGAACTTATGCTAAAATAGAGTTTAATATATCAATATTCACAAAACTGTACTTTTTAAGAAAATTTCAAGTGGCGCTTTCCTTAATTCACTAAGAAGGGTTTTCCTATAAAGATTCGGTATAACTTGGCCTAGAAAGAGGTTGTGTAACTGCTTAAAGGAGCAATCGAGACCCACGCTGTTGAATTATGCATCTACAAGGATTATTACATCCTAACCAAATTATGAAACTGATATTTTACTGAAAATAGATATTCAGATATTTCATTGAATTAAAAGAGAATTAAAGAAGAACCTTAAGTTTGAGTGTGTTTAGGTTTGAACGTTAAAATAAAAATAAAAACATTTTAGAGGTAATTTTCATATGTATAAATTTGTTACTTTTTACTTTACAAATATTCCCTCAGGAAATGCGATAAAATACTATACGTTTTAAGACATTTGCATCACACACGCAAAGCCATCCTTAACTTTTATAAGAAGGGCCTTTGATATCCGCTGCTGAAATACTTTATACTCTTATAAATCAGATGGAATGAACAATGGAATTACAGATTCACATTTAGGTCATTTTTGTGCCATTAAACATTCCTATTTTCAATATATTTTAATAATACGTGTAACTATATGCTTCATATTTTATAAGCTTTCGGTCAATATTCCGTTTTTTTCTCTTCTGGAACTCCCGATACCAAGTGAATCAGCTGCCCCTTGTTCTCGAGTTTTATGCAGTCCGTATGTTATACACCAACATGAAAACATCAACCCCATCACTAGGTTCTATCCGTCTATCTAACATGGATGATAAACACTCAGTGAAATTACTACGAATATAGATGTTATCACATCGCCCGTAATATATTCATAATTAGCTGACATTTGCACGTCTGCAAATGCTCACCGGAACCAGTGAATACGTTAGACGAAATATTTATTTTACACGTTACTAGGTAGCTCAGTTGGAACGAGTGCAGAAATACAATCTAATTTAAAATAAGACCTGAAGCTTTCCTGGCGACGAATACGTCTATATTTCCACAAAGAGCTTTGTCAATCTCTGATCCCAGCCACTTAAAACAGGAATTACAGCACCTGAGACTCACTTTCCGTCAAAACGGCTACTCCGAATATGACGCTGAAGCCTCTATCACCAAAGGTAGGAAAGGGAAACCTGTAATACAGCAAGCGTCAGATAAGCCTGCATCCCATTTACCGGCAATCTATCCGGCAGAAACAGCAGAATTCTCGCCAAATACAACATCAGGATCATTCACAAGCCACCTCCGAAGATTAAGCATCTGTTGAGACCAGTGAAAGACAAACTGGACTTCCAAGTTCCAGGAGTGTACCGCATCTCCTGTGAATGTGGGACACCGTATATAGGACAAACCGGAAGGACCATCGCCACTAGAATAATCGAACATGAACGGAGCATTCGTTTAATGCAACCTGATCTGAGCTGGCAGACCATTTTTTTGATAACGACCATAGGGTCAATTTTCGGGAGACGACCATCTTGGCAAAATGCGGAGAATTAAGGAGTCTTTAGCGATTTCCTCTGAAAGGAGCACGCTTAATCGTTATGCTGGATTTCAGTTCAGCTCCTCTTGGAAACCGGCCTTAAAAATGGAAATCCGTAGAATTAAGAAGCAAAGATAAATACAGCTTGATAATCAAGTTAAGTAGCTACGTTTATTTGACACAATTTTCTATATTCACGCCATCTCCTGACCTGGCATTTAATTTACTGAAAACAGTCTTCTGTTCAGTAATGCGAATTTTGATAGTGTTTTGTCTTTGTTTATAGTTGTGTTATATCCATTATTACATTTGTGGTTATAACATTTTATAAATATCCTGATGATGGGAGAGATGTACGCCCCCGAAACGTTGATATCTAATCATCTTTTCACCTGGCTGGCTGCCCGAGAAGAAAGTGAGCACAATCTCATTTGTTTGCTGTGACGGTGGTTCGAATCCTCTGCAATGGTATCCTAATTTTTTTACCATATAATACAATTTGCAATTATTATTCTGAAAACTTTTATAATTTTTATTTTTAATTGTTTTATTAATGTTCTATGGCATAATTTGATGTTTCTTTATTAGTGAACTACAAGTAGGTACTTGTTTAAATGCGTCTATAGGTTTGTGCAATTAAATAAGGATCATTTATACACATTTGAACACAGAAAACATCGGCATTACAGTATCAGTGTTTAACATGGTAGTTAAGCACCATTTTGCAGACGGAATTATTGTGCTATCAAAAATAACGTTTCAAATCAGTATGTTTTCTGGCGCTGGAATGTCCTATTACTATTCCTGGAACACGACTCCTCTAATGAAGCAAGTGTTCGAACTGATGACCTTCTTGGGTAATGCACCTCTTCAGGCCCTTTATAATTAAACTATTCTGAATTCGGTTTGCACGTTTTGATGAACATAGGAGTAGAAATAATTATTTCTTCCACACTAGCCGTGTGTAGACTAAGGTTTGAATGAGTAGACCCAGACTCAAAAATTCAATATTGTTGTAGATGGTACATTGAGAATTGTTTCCATGGAAAATTCCGAAATGTGTTTTCTGGTTTCCTGAATATAAAAGGCATTTTAGAACCCACGCTTGCGTTTCTCCCTCCCTCCCTCTCTCTCTCTCTCTCTCTCTCTCTCTCTCTCTCTCTCTCTCTCTCTCTCTCTCTCTCTCTCTCTCTCTCTCTCTCTCTCTCTCTCTCTCTCTCTCTCTCTCTCTCTCTCTCTCTCTCTCTCTCTCTCTCTCTCTCTCTCTCTCTCTCTCTCTCTCTGTGTATGTGTGTGTGTGTGTGGTGTGTGTGTGTGGTGTGTGTGTGTGGTGTGTGTGTGTGTGTGTGTGTGTGTGTGTGTGTGTGTGTGTGTGTGTGTGTGTGTGTGTGTGTACTCTTGGAATGCAATCTGAAGAGTTTTAAGAAAATAACCCACCCCTAACTACATTCTACGTGAAAAATGTTCTAATGACGAGATAATTTAGAATGCCACATGCCTAAGCTATTTTCATGACAAATTAAATATATTTAATTTTCAGAAAAAAAACCTCCTGAAGTCTTCTTCATTCTGAATTACTCTCTTATAGGTCGTAAACTGTAAAAAATACACAAAGTCTCTGTATATAAAATTTCGTAGACCTCATTACAGTGCTCAACTTATTGGAAATACATTTTCAGTTAACTTTGCTTCTTATTAGTTTCAATTTTCAAATATTATTACTTCTGTTAAAAAGAAGTGTTGTATTGTTCTTTTCTTTTTGTTTGTGATTACAATAAAATGGAGTGTGGGAGCTATCACTTAGCGACAAGCTCTTAAAATACTTATTAACCCTTAACCTTTTCTATTATCTGGTATCCCATTGTATCTATATGGAGGTACGTAATAAAAGCATTTCTATATAGGTTTACCTAGATTTCGGAAAGTAAACTGAGGAGTATGACCTTTAAGTATAATGTTTTGAATGCCTTTCTTTTTTATCTGATTCTGTATTTTGACTGAATGTTCTTTGCATGTTAAAATTACCTAGTAATACTTTAAGTATTTATTAAATATCTTACCAACTGTTATTTATTGACTATAATCTAAGGAACACATGTTCGCTATTTTGGGCAGAACTACGATATATAATCTACATGAGAAAACTACTTTTATTAGATTATTCTAAACAATACAGATAATTCCTCAATGTTATTCAATTTTCAAGCTCCCATAGCACAGACTTGGTAGCATAATAAAACCTTCAAAAGCAAAGTTTACATTCACCACAAAATCATTATCCATTTAGAAATACCGAATAAATACGCTTTTATTGCATAAATGACGTTATAAATATGAACACGCTGATTTATGTAGCGCTTGCAGACGGATTAATATTAATATTGCATTATGAACGCTTCAAATGTACTACATAAATATTTTGAAATGATAGCAGCACGTCTGTGTATTTTCAGCTTATAAAATCAATGTATGTTCAGATTTAAATTGTAAATACATATCTGCAGTTGTAGTTATCTAGCAATGAAAATAACACGGAGAAGTTTTTAGTTGATTTTCTCACTTTCGTCATTAAGGCGTTTATGTCTTATTTTTTACATCTGGCTTAAAAGGTTCAATAACAAGAAGCCAATTGTTTCGGATAAACAAGAGACTGGCTGCTCTTTTAATGTTTCCATTCACCAATATTTTGCAGCTTTGCTTCGCAATGCCCTTCACTTATTTTGATCTACTTCACTAATGTTAGTTCAGTTCTTGTTATCACTGTCTTTTCATACCTTACCACAATCCCACTGGCGAGAAGATTCACTTATATAACTTATGATCAGAGTTCCAGAATGCTCTATGGGAGAAGAGAAAGAGGCTAATGGAATATTCCACTTATCTTAGGATAGCGTTTCCGTTATCACGCTGATTAAGTGTGCCACTTATCTTGTACTGATCTAAAACCCTGGTCATAGCATCTGTGTATACAGAGTAAATGATCATTGAACTAATGTTTGCCCAGTAGAGTGTGTGACTGTGTTCCAAAATTTGTGTGATCTGCTCTTTCTTTATAATCACTCATAGAATTTCCACAGAGAACTAAGCCAATTCTTTGACACGTCTTTATTATTGGTAATCTATAATTAGCGTTCGAAGTGTGACACACAAAGTAAGCTTTAGTGTTCACGATTCCCCCGTTTTCAGGAGAACTATAATGGAAAACATTTTCCTACTATCATCATCGTCATCATCTTCGTTGTCGTTGCTCTGTTTGGAATCTCTTATTTTGCGTAATCAATACCGTTTTAATCGTGAAATAATATTTCGCATCTTGTTACCTAATATTTTCTGGAGCTTTTCAATACCATATAAACAATTGATCAACCAATATATTTTAACTTAAGAAATAAAAATATATGTTAAAGTACTCAACATATTTTTATGACAATATTGGACAAGTCAGATTGAAACTTGGTGAAAACAGACTCAGATCTCACAAAATAGACAATTCCTTTCGCAAAAGGAGACATGAAGTCTAGTATAGCAGTAGGGTAACTTTAGGAACTATGCTAAATGATTATTGGAATTGTAAATAGCCAGAGAAAAACAAGGAATATGTACATAAGTAAAATTTATGAAACTATTTAGCTTTCCAACAAAGAAGTTTATACAGATCATGTAGTATCACAGACGCTGTAACGGAACACGCTGTTAAATAAATAATTAAAAGAATTCTAGTAAGATACAAAATAAATATTCAGAAAATGACGATTATCATTCACTTTAAAAAGTTATGGCATAATACAGGATTTTAAACGTGTTTGTTTTATATTTAATGGAATTTCGAGAGGACACATATTTCAGAATTCCCATGTTAATAGTGTTCGTTAATATAAATGACTACAAGTAGGATTTCCCTTTGAAGAACAAGCATAGAATAATCATAAGTACCGTTAAAAGCTTTTCATATGTACTTAACTTTTATTAAAACCTGGAAGAAATTATTTTATTACCGGTTTTCAAATTATAATAAATATATCACCAGAAGAGTAGGAAGAGGGGTGAGAGCAGGTGGGAGATAAAGAAGGAAAGGGAAATATTAAGCAAGTTGTAGATGGAATAAAATGAATGAAGAGAAGAGAGGTAGAGATAGTGGGAGAATCGGAAGGAAAGGTCAGTGGGCGAATAGAAAAAACATGTATGTAACCCGTGTAAAGCGCACAGAGGTAGAAATTCTGCTGGTATATCCATAAAATGAAAACGTGTTAATGCATTGTTTTGCAGTGTTTTATTTGTTTGCATTTCATTGAAGTTAGGGAGATAGTTTTATAATGTCTTCAGATGACATCTGAGGCAAAGACGTTTTAATACTGTCGACTCTCTATCTCATCTTGGACATAAAAATCTTTACACATTTTGGTATATGCGCTTTGTTCATGGCCAAGGCAAATGCTTGATGTGAGACGTGGTACTTGTGCATATAAAGCGACGTCCGAGTGTTTGCGCAGATGATTGAGTGGCTGAATGCCAAGTTTCTGTTGCAAACTTCGACCCATATTACCGATTTCCCGATAAGCTATACAGAAGTTCTGTACAGTTTAAATGGAGAGAGATAAATTACAGTGGATGGATTTAATATTGGCAGAAGGCTCTGGTAGACTAGGGAGATTTGAATGATGTTCATTTTACACGACACAACGTTTTACCCATTACAATAATAAATTAAAAGAATGTTTAAGTCCACAACAAATACAAAATTTATTTACTTGAAATATTCAAATATTTTAGTGCATTTAATACAATTATAGTTATATTTTTATGAAACAATTAAGTCAAACAAAGTTCACTTCTAAGCTTCTGATTTCTGCATACTGTTACGTTAAAATTCACACCGTATTCTCTTGAAGAAATAATAACAGCAACTGTCCAATTATAGCCATTTACTCTTTTGAAGTTTGTATTCACATTTATTCTCCAGTTTATGCTGTAGTAAGATATAAAACTGAAGTACCAGACATGCAAGAATATCAGCATACGTATTAAAACGTGAAATAAATTGAAGTCAAGAACCGAGTATTATTTAGGGGACTATACTTCTTTGATTACTATAGCAATTTCACATATGTTGAGTAGCGTTTAGATGTCGGGTGGCAAGATGAGCACCCAAAATATGAAATGCTTAAACTTTTTCTTTCCTTCTATCTGGCCATTTAAACAAAAAGTGACGCGTGCTACAATGGTGGTAATTAGGGTTTTGGACATATTCATATGCAAAACCTTTAGACACAAAGTTTGGCTAGAAAAGCACATAGAAGGACGTACCAACAAAGTTAAACCACTCATATCGGTATTTTGAGAGAAACCACTGAGATTACTGCCCTCAGCCAAACCTTAAGTTTATAAAACAGTTCTATAAAATTAATATAGTTATTATATGTATTTCTAATATAGTAGTTGTTACTCAGTGATAAATTTGTCCTTTTTGCCACCAAAGAAAATTTAAAGACTACCTATTCTGTAATTCTAAAACTAATCTTCACAATATATTTCAAATACACTGGGTTTGTTTACCGTATACATTGTTAAATATTCATAATGATACTCCCTTAATTTAAATGTTTGGTGTTCTTACTGCTTTCATTTCAAATTTTAGTGTTTCAATGTCCAATAGCAAACTAAATGTAGAACATATGAAGACGTAAATGTAGGGGCGTGTCTGTAAAATAAGTTCTCCAAGGCGCTGGAACCGTGAGGAACGCTATTACGCAAGATCCGGCAACACTGGCATGTAGCTTGCTTTCACCCCTTCAAATCCCCAACCGTTGCAACCATTAGTCTTGGCTGGGCAGCCGTTTGCGATGGAGCTTCCTATCACTTCCACCGCCAACTGCAAGCTGCGTGCATTGATCAGTTTTTTGAGTGCCAAGGGCACTACCCCCACTAAAATTCATCGTCAGTTATACGAAGTCTGTGGGCCACAGTGTATGGACGTCAAAAACGTGTGAAAGTGGGTCAGAGAGTTCAAAGACAGACGTTCAGACGTCCATGACGAACAGGGTTCTGGTCGGCCTTCGGTTTCAGCCGAAACAATTGCAAAAGTGGAGCAAGAAATGCTTAAATATCGGAGTGTGACAATTTGCGCGCAGTACAAACTTATCCCTGAAACCAGTAAGACTACCATTGACAAGATTTTGACCGAACATTTGCATTATCGCAACGTGTGTGCGAGGTGGGTCCCCAAAATGCTCACCGAAGATCTCCTGGCCCAGTTCGGATGGGACATACTCACCCATATCCCCTACAGTCCAGACTTAGCACCTAGTGATTATCAGCTGTTTCCTCAGTTGAAGTCACACCTGAGTGAAACACATTTCCAGACCGACGACGTTTTGAAAAACGAGGTTGAGCGCTACCTGCGCAACTTGGCGGGAGAGTGATATGATAAGGGTATACAAAAACTGCCACAATGCATGCAACAGTGCATCTATCGTAATGCTGGTTACGTTGAAAAATAGCTGTGAGTTCCGCCTTTCCATCAAAGTAACATTCATTGACAATATACATTTTTCTATATTAAATAAAATTGGATATGTGACTTTGCGGACACGCCTCATAGAACATATTAAGACACTCTGGGTGGGAGGTTTTTGTTGAGTTTGCCACATTACAATCAAATTACAGCTATACAGTTTGTAGCATTGATAAGTTGTACCAAACATGGCTAGCAATTTTCTTTCAAATAGGTGCAGGTTGGGAAACGTGTGTACAAATGCAATACGTGTTTTCCTGAACTGTAAAAACGTGGGTTGCTTTGAAGATTTAGACACTCCAGTACGAGCCTCCTTAAAATGAACCTCTTAATGTATCCGATGTTATTTATGTACCTTACCACGTATAAACCACCACTGTATTGATAAGACTGCCACGCGTGTATAAACATAATCAATAGATTTAGCTGGCTGTGTTTACCTGTTTGTTGAAAACAGTGGACCAATAGAGAGGGCAAATTCACATATTCAGTGCCTTCCTTCCCGACCCTGGTTTAGATGCTACAAGAAAGAAAACGTGAGGTGAGAGAATTTAGCCATGAGATGTAAGCACTGACCTCCGCCCATCAGCACACTTACATTTGCATGGCTATTTAGTAGATTCTAAAATAACGCTTCTGTATCACAAGTACTCTTGTGTTTGCCTCACGTTTAAGAGGTCCAGATTTAAAATCATGGTCACAGTGAATTATCTGAATAATGGTTTTCCAGGATTTTTCCTTAT
Organism: Mantis religiosa; assembly: GCA_030765055.1. Classification (NCBI taxonomy): domain Eukaryota; kingdom Metazoa; phylum Arthropoda; class Insecta; order Mantodea; family Mantidae; genus Mantis; species Mantis religiosa. Next base: position 95,554,287 of record CM060951.1, read on the forward strand.
CCAGAAATACAAATGCCGGTAACTCTAAGCTCTATGCACCCTGAGCTCGTTTGCGCAAAATTTCATTCATCGTCTGACATACTTAATGTTGGCAGACTCACTTTAAAAATTTTACTAAATAATCAGTCATGTAACATGGGATATAAAACTCAACCACTTTGTCGGGAAATACAACTTAAAGTTCAAAGTTTTTAATAATCTTCATTGCTGGTATAAAAAACATGGTCCTTTTAGGTTACTTTTGCGTTATTAAAACAATTTAAAAAAAAAGACCGAGTTTGAATTATGCAGAAACAGAAAGGCCCATTAATATTGTGATATTTGTGTCATTCACTCCTGTATTCTACTACATATATGAGGTAACAAGGGACTCTGTACATTAAAACAAATAAAAAAACTATAATATCGTTAGTCTGTATGCCTATTTAAACAGTTACAATATATGAGGGCTGTTCAATAAAGAATGATCACTTTTTTTTGACAACATACCTTTACTCATCCTCATAATTTTGATGGCCGTTCTCAAAATAGTCTCCTCTGAATGCAATGCACTTGTCCCAGGGTTTCTGCCGTTCTTCAAAGACATGCTGGAAACCAATTTTGAGATATCCTTCAAAATCGCCTCCGCAGCCTTCGCCACTGCTTCTGATGATGGATAATACCTCCCACGAAGGCGTTTATTCAAATTAGGTAATAGAAAAAAGTCACATGAGGCTAAATCCAGACTATAGAGAGGGTGAGAGATGCACTTCACGTTGGTTTTTGCAAGATATTCAGCAACAACATTAGCAGCATGGGGCTGCGCATTATCGTGGTGAGCATCCAGCCTGCTTGACGGAAATGAGCTCCTTTGCACCTGATATTAACTTGCAATGTTTTAGGACATCCCTGTAGTATTGTCCAGTTACTAATGTGTGTACAGATACAACATGCTGATAAATCATTCCATGTAAATAAAAGAATGAGATCACCATAACTTTCCGAGCGGAAGCAACCACTTTTGCTTTTTGGGGGGGTTGGTGATGAAGGCGATTTCCATTCTGAGCTTTGCTATTTGCTCTCAGGATCAAAATGATGTAGCTAAGTTCTATCAGCAGTGATTACGTTGAAAGAAACTCCGGATCTTCCTCTAACGTCAACTTTAACTGCATGTTACCCCCATTGCAGCAGTAGGCGATACTGAACATGTCTGAACTTGCCTGGTTCTCACAGGCGGGAACCAGGAGTACCAACAATGAAACAATTACGTCGTGTTTGTTTCACATTTAGCTAATAGAATATAATAAGATTGAATTTTAGTGCGAAAAATTATGACCGTAAAAAATTATGACCATTCTTTATTGGACAGCCCTCGTATATAGGTTGTTTCAGAAAAACTTTTACCAACTTCAGGTATAGGTTTTAGTTTATTGATGGAAATTAATCATTTATTCACACTAGCTATATATAGGCTAAGGTTTTTCATGTTGACTCTATCTATTCAGGTATAGGTTCCTCATACCAAAAGAAGGAAAAAGGTTCATATGGGCATATGTCCTATAATCCTTGGTTTTCGCGTTATTCCTGTCACAATGAAAGTGTGAATTCATCGGCCTTCGTTGTCCTACCTCAAAAATTCGTTTCTCTATGTTATCATTTCTATATTTCTGCCTGTCCGAAGTAAGCTATTACATGTTATTAATTCAAGAACTATTGACAATTATATAAACAGTTATGTCAGTGGCAAATATCTATGATTTGTATAATAATATTGGTAAGAAGGTATCCTATGTATAAAAGGTTATGAAATCGTGTAGACAATAAAATATATAGGCCTAGTGTCTCCGGATTGTCTCTTAGGTTTCGGAGGAAGTAACGGGACAGCTTCCGCTGTTGATTACTCCCTTAGCGTGGCTATAAGGGTTATTGTCCTTCCCTTTTGTTTAGCCAAAGAAAAGAATTTACTCTTTCTCAGAAGTTTAGAAAAGGGCCGTGTTGGAGTACAATCGAGGCGAAGTTTAGGGTAGGAAGAAATGTTATGCCGCAGCAACACAAAGCGACGTAAAGAAATTTGCATTCAGTGCAGCGCGAGGCTCATCTGTCGATTTCTAAAGTATTCTCAAATTAAGCTAAATATTTTAAAGCCTTGATCATATTATAGTTATGAGTACATTCCGCGAGTGTCTCCTAAATGACTAAAACCTGCAAACATCTGATAAATTCAACACCGAAACCAATGAGTAGATAACTTTCTTGTTTAAGAACCCTGAGAAAAAACCAAATCCCAGTCCAACCACATCACCTACTCCATAGTTCAGAATTGATATAAATACCCGTCGAGGCGAACCCTGAGATTATTGCGCATCCTGAGCCACAACAGCGACGAGTACAACGAAGTCAACAGATCGTCGCTTTGAAGCCCGACGGAGCGAGGGACCTCCAAGAGAACGCGACAACTCATAGAAGGCTTTTGACCTATTGTACTGCATACGTTAGATGACGAAGTGAGTCCTCTGTGATGCAGTTATTTATGAGGACTGATTACTGGAAATTTTAGTTGTAATATCACAACACTCTATTTTAAATTCAAACAACAGTTTCAATACAGTTTCTTATATATGCCAGGTGAGTCAGCTGCCCCTATTTATTCTGAACTATGCAACCCACAGTTTACAGTCCAATATACACATTTTGGCACTTTTAGCACAAAAAGCGTTATTGTACCTGTGTTCGGTACTATAAGCACGCAGTACTAATGAGCCCTGAATGAGAACCAAGAAATTGCGAAAAGCTTAAAATAAATGACGTCTTTTCACTAGCACGGTAATAAATGAAAGATTTTCCAAAAAGCAACAAAGAACACGTGAGAGCTGTGCGAGATGGTTAGCTACTGTAATATGGTGATGCAAGAGCTAGTTCGGAACACCTCACATTGTTTCTTTTTTATTTATTTCTCCTAGTTTTTATTGTCTGTATTTTAGTAACTAATTTATTTATTACTACTATTGGTTCCCTTGTGAGCCAAAGACACAAGAATTACAATCCGATAATTATGAATCTACAGGGACTACTCACCACATAAATTGTGCCAAGCTTACCTATAGGCAGGTAGGAGAGGCCCTTGCCCTTCAAAGAGAAACTACAGCTGTCTTTATCTGTAATTAGAGATCATGTATAGCTTTGTGATCCTTATAGTCTGTGCCACATCTGGTGTTGTTTCACATTGCATTTGTGAAATCTTTGAAACCTGTTTGAATGGGGCAAGCACAATACCGACCATAACAAAATAACACTACAAACTATAAATTTATAACTATCTGCCATTGGAAAACGTGGCGATTATTGTATTTTGTAAACACCTATGAAAATAGTTATTTGCATCATAATATCAAATTATAGGCCCCAGCAGGTACAACAAAAGGTAATAAAATCTTTGAGATGAACCTAACCTGCAGTGGCAGGGTGTTAGAGTAACCTGCATAATAACATTTAGCCAACGGTACCTTGCGAGGGAAGCTTCCTATACCAATAAGTAACCGCAAACCTTAGACCCCACCTCAGATCTTTACATGCCTTTTACATCTTCATACCGTGTCTGGAGCTCCTTTTTGTAGTTCTAACACAAATGAAGAAAAAATTGCATACGCCATTGCAAATTACTCTCTGAGCTAAAAGCTGCAGAAATTTGTCAAATAAGCTAAAACAATCTACCTAATTCTTAGCATTTTTGATATGGCTGTCTAATGAAAGCAAGTGTTGGCTGAAGATATAAATCCAATTGGTCCCAATGTGTAGATCAGCTATTTTGTTTTGCAATGCTATTGTCAACTGAGGCATGTGATAGATTGTTCCTTCAGAGGCGTGTATAAAGGTGTGTGTGTGTGTGTGTGTGTGTGTGTGTGTGTGTGTGTGTGTGTGTGTGTGTGTGTGTGTGTGTGTGTGTGTGTGTGTGTGTTTACCTTAATGAATAAACGTTTGCAAACTCGTCCGAAATTGCTACTTCGGCTCTCTGAGCCTGGATGTGATATTTTTGGAATCGACATAGTGATTAATTTCTGTCTCACAGAACACTTATGCATTGAGATATCTAAACCTCCTCTGCAAACCTGCAAATCATTCTTTAGAAGGCATTCAAGAAGGACATAAGTCACATATGTGCTTAGCTTGTAGCATAAATTCAAAAATATATATGGGAAGGTGACTGCCTGGTATATAATAATATCGATAAGAATGTGTTAACATGGCTGGAGATTAAATATATGTGCTGTTATTCTTATATTCTTATATATCTCGTACAATGATATAACGCAATAATAGCTATCACGTTTCTGGAATAATAAACATAAGTATTGATTTCTGGGGTTAAGAGGTCATGAACAATGGGGAAATTTCTCAGTGAAGTTCATACTCAGCAGTCGAGTGCTTCCGGATCCAAAAAGCTTTTCTTCTTCCAGTGTACTTTGTGATAATAGTAAAGACTTTAATTGGAAACATTTTGTTCCCAAGAGATTCCCAGTTTTAGCTCTCTAATCCTAAGAAGCTTTATAATCCAGTGTGCTGCAAAGAGAAAACCAAGGGCTTGGAAACCTGTGCTTATGGTAAAATAAGGAATGTAACTTGTCCTATGTTACAATTCCCAGCATCAGGAGCACAAAGAGGAAAAAGTGATTATGTTTTGGATAAATTGAGATAGTTCGCATATCTGAGTTTGTGATTATTAGTGTTGTGTATATAAGTATGAAATATATCTTTACTCTCTCTTCAACTTATCCAGTGGATTGATATTCTATTCCATCGAAAGTTCAGTACTAAGATTTCACTAGCTATATGTTTCCAGGCCTCCAAATAACAGAAAGGCACTTTAGCTATGATCAATGCATGTGTGCGTGTGGGGGTGGAGGGACAACATAATTGTTATACCATATCAGAATTAACTTGTCAGGTTTGACTCTGTCCCTTTGTTTGTGATACTCTACCTGCTCTGTACAAATTCTTCGAAAGCTTAAATCTCCCGCATAGCACACTATTGTTTGCTAAATGCGTACATGCACTTTGTGAAACCTCATCATGTAACATCCGCGTCAGTGGTCCTTAGTGCCTTCTAAAGCAATTTGTAATAGTAACGAGGCTGCTTTGTGCGTTTTGTAACCTGCTGTCTGCCTAAGTAGAAATGTTTACAACTTGCTTTCATATTAAATGTTCTATTCGTACGTATGTTAGCAATAGTGCAGGTAGTATTTGTAGGCAGGTAAATGTTGTAAAATCGGATGGCAAGGAAGTCATTTTTTATGTTTACAAGGGTTTTTCCATTTATGTACCATGTGGCAGCTTCAGCCATCGGTGTTTCATCTCGCATTATATCAGTACCTCTGTACTCCAGAGCCTTACAATTTCAATGTCCTATGTGCAATCAAATTATTCGGAGAAGCCGTAGTGCTGATATAGGAATGGTAAGTGAAGCTAACAACATTAATATGCATAAGAAGTAGCGTTTACTAGTTTTGGGATTGTTTACTTACTGCTACACAGTCACGAAGTTACTAATATCGTCAGAACTATCTTAATTTCATATATCTGCAAACAAAAATTTGCTTCTATGGCTTTTTAAATTGGTGTCCATTTAAATAACAACTAAAAATAAGTACCTTAGGATCACAAAACACCTTTTCTCTTACTCACATTAACATATTCTTTAATTCGACTAATCTTTCAAGTATTGCATCATATTTGCAATGAATATACTTACGGTGGTACTATTCAGGCATTACATAGAGTAACTAGATCAAATTAAAATACAAAACTATAAGAAAGTACCATTTCCTTCCTATGAAAGTCTTGGAAGTTTTTATGTGTGTGTGTGTGTGTGTGTGTGTGTGTGTGTGTGTGTGTGTGTGTGTGTGTGTGTGTGTGTGTGTGTGTGTGTGGCGGGCGCAGAGAACCATTCCCCACATGTTTAACCGGAAAATACGTGAGAAACCGTTGTTGGGCTAAATTTTGGAATGAGGTAAGGGATAAACAACGGATGGGAGCACCACGCGCACCACGATTTCCACACCGATCTACTGTGGTTAACTTCCCAATGAGAATGGCATGAAAAATAGGTAGGAGGCCACATATTTGCGGACAAACAAGCCACAGAAAGGAGCGGAAGTTCCTAACAACAGCTGAGAGTTCATCTCAGTACCTACCAACACTCCCGATCCGTTGTCAACAAACATCATCTCCACCCACATAGGGTCAGCGACCTCACAACGCTTCCCAATGCCAAATACAGTATACGCAATGTGTAATCATTCGCGTCATCTGTCCGGCACCAGACACTACCTTACACCTCGAACCTGAACGACAAGGAGTGAAAGGAAATTATGGAAAGGAAATCGTGGCATCAAATTAAGCACTCCAAAAATGACAAAGGGAATACACGAAAACTGAGTTAAAGATCCTTCTTCACAGTTGCTGTGATAATTATTTCTAAACATGTATTTATTTCTTGTTTTTCTTCCTCTAATTTTGAGTGAAAGCTTCCTTTAAGAATAAGCTAAGGTTTGTTTGCAGGGGTAAAAACTTCCATGTCTTTACTCCACGTTTCCAAACATTAAACGGACATGTAACAGACCTCTAGACGAAAGTTGAACCTAAATCGCTATTAATTTCCTTCTAAATTACCGTTCATCCTTTGTGGACTATAGATTTTTGGCTCACTTCTGGATCTTGGATATGATACAGTTTCTGCATCTAACACATACGTCCTTAGAAGCATGAGTATGCTCACCTACGTTAGTTTCACAGGCAACTGTTCGCCAAGATGGGAACAACATAAAATCGATAAACCGGATAAAACTCCTATCCAAACCGCATCGACCCTCAAACGAAGTACAGTCTAGTTGTTTAGACTGCATGACGTGAGAAACAAGCGGCTGGACTCAGTATTTGCCAAAGACACAGCTTCAATTGCGATCTGTGATAGGGCACATCTGCTTATTTGATCTCCGTCGGAAATGTTGAGCCAGTTACAATGTGTTAACATTCATAAAGGAAACTGGCTTAACATTCTTATCAGCAAGCAGTTTATATTATTAAAGTCTAGCCTGTGGTCTACTATCTCAGCTACATGCTTACAGTAAGTTGAGTAAGACTGTATTTCAGCCCAAATTACAATTCATCTTAAAAACATGTGAGAATATCTGAACAAAAGAATTTAAAAGTATCCTTTTTAGAGAAAAATGTGTGTACTCGCGCGTAGGTGTAACATGCTTCAGTATGAATAGCATACATAAAAATGAAAAACGATTAAATCCAAATTTTATGTTCTCTTTATTAAAATACACAGTATTAAATTACATTCATGAAAAATAAAATGTGCCTCTTGAATTTTCTGTAAATTCTGAATCGGTTTAGCATGTTGATAAGCTGGATAAACTTTTAATATGCAAAAATTACGTTTCATTAAGACACATTTTACGCCGAATGTATTTTTGTGGAGTTAATCATTGTGGAGTTAATCATTTCCATCACATTCCTTGTTATACGTTGGAATTTTCAAATGTTTTCTCAAATGTGATGACATTGGCCATTCCTAGCCAGTACATAGTTTCTAGCTCCTAAAAATTATCCCTTAAGGCTACTGATTTACTCTTTTCCCGTTGTGCCAGAAAGGAAATATAAAATAACCCAACTTATACAAATGTTTATCTCAATTAATATGAAACAGAAGAACTCGCTTTTATAAGTAAGGTTTTAGAAGCGGTAGAGAAATTCATGTGGAGGTAATCCTTAAGATTTTCGTCCCTTAGTATGATTCCGTTCCTGGATATTACAAATACTGTTTGCAAGTACCTTCAGCCGAACATATCTCTGTCCTGTCTGATTGTTTATTTAGTACTACATTTTGCATGGTACAAAATGTTCAGCAAAACATATCGAATGTCTAATGTAGTATTAAAAATAAATTGTTTATAAAATTCATGTAAATGCTCCAGAAGCTTCCTTAAAGTGGAGCGTAGCCCAAATACTATAAATATATGCAATTCCAAATATTTTGCTTCTAAAGATCCTAAACCATATTAAAAGTGACATTTTTAACGGTGACTTTTACCCGAAAGTCCGAAGATTCCGGAGTCTATCTCCCGGGAGCGATGGAAACGCCGGTGCGCTTTCCTGTGGGACAATACCTGGAGTCTGAAAGCCCCCCCGCCCCATCATCAAGACGGGTGGAAGTAGATACGCCACTTACGTGTGTCAAGCCCGCAGGGAAGACCATCCAAGACCTCGGTGGGGCCGCCTGGTGATCTAGCACACCTACTGGCTCTGCAGTGTGAGTGCCCACGACCTTTTAGGCAACTCTCTGCCACCTCCAGACGGCCGAAGCCTGGCCGAGGTACCCCATCTTCCATGGGTATCATGAACCACCACTCCCTTAAGTCCAACCCAATCCGAACAACTCCCTCCACACCACAGCAGCTGAAGGGGACGGACCCCCTCCCATACGGAAATTAAAAAGCACAAAAAATGCATAGTTTGTCCTCTTGCAACTATATTTCTTTAACTACAATGGTTATATGAACGCCCCTTGGAAGCAGGCCGCCATTTTTTATAATATAATTTGCATGCTGAGGTTCGCCGTTGGGATACTCACATTCACACTATTTATCATACTCCCAGACGCTAGGGGATAGTCGATAGTCTTGTTTAGAGAAACGTTTTTAGTCTCACATGGGAATTTAACCCAGAAGGATCTCTTACACATTAGGCAGGTGATCTACTGACTGAACTACGAGGTTGTCTCAAGTCAAACTAATTTATTTTTCTATAATATTTAGGGCATATGTATACATATAGTCCAACTGTTGATACTTTAGAGATAGTATTATTACCAAGTAATGATAGGTATAAAATATTAAAGATGACAAACATGAAATTGAACATAGCATATAAAATGCACAGCTATGTTAGTTAATTTCCTAAATTAGATTAGAATTAGATTAGACTTTGATAAGAGAGAATTGAACAGGTGGGACACAATCCCTACTTGGCAACACCGAAATCTGTGTTTATTGTACGGTATTTCTCGCTGTTTCCCCTAGTCATTTTCTCCTCAAGCTCTAATGTTTGAGGAGTCCATGGATTAGGTTCTTGTTCGATACAATGTGTTTTGTATCTAAGGTTACAAATTGATGCTGATTCCCTAAATATTCCAAATTTTAATCACATATTCTTTCAACGCAACTTTTACATTTATTGTTGTATAGATTTGCCCATAATAAAATAGCTGACGTGTATAAATAAGGCAAAGAAATTGAAACAATAATTATATAGTAATTACAACAATAACATTTCAAAGTTAAATAAGATAAAAATTCACAATAAATCATGGGCTACCTACTTTCCGGAAGCCAGAAAATACATAATTTTCATTCAGAAATTATAGTATTTATTCATTGGAGGCAAAGTAATACTCTATTTTTGCTTTAATTGTATTTTTCTTGGAATTGTAAAAATGGCATAGACAACCAGTGTTAAAAGTATGCATTAATTTCATCTGAACCACTCCACAGAGGAAGCATTGGACTGTACACATTTTTGACACTACCTATTTTATTTTAAAATCTTCAGGTTCCCGTGACCCATGCTATAAATAGAAAGCCGTATTTCTCGTATGAGCAACTTTGTACCGCTGCTGTTCGCCACTACCCATTAGTGGACACGCTTCATGCTCAAGAGATTTGTACTCGACAATAGCTATTATCCTCGTAAAACATATGCTTCTTATAGCAAGCAGATTGAAGATAAAGCATAGTGAATGGCCTATTAGAATTTTCTATAGGCTTAAAGCACAAGTTTCACGGTCAAATTGTGTTTTTCTGTTTGTGTAATTCACGTCCTCCAACGTTAAGTCATATCGGACGATGAATGGAATGGGTAAAATGATGCTCAAATGAGCCCAGGGTCCATGGAGCTTAGAGTTTTCGGACATTCGTTTTTCAGGATAAGGGAAAGCCCCGGAAAAAACATTATCAAGGTGACTCACCCTGACCGAGATTCGAACTCTGGACTCTTGAACGTGAGGCAGACATGCTACCGTCTACGCTACCGAGGCGGGCTCAGATGGTGTACATTTGTGCTAATTATATGAAATCAGGTATATGTAAATGTAGTTTATGATGTTTTCAAAAACTTGTAAAGCAAGCACAAAATTTGATGTGCTGATTTTTCAGTTAGCTCATATTTATACATTATGGGTTAAAACTATTGGAGGCACAGTTAAATTAAATCATGGCCTTTTTTTTTTTTTTTTGTAATTTTTGTCTTCCAAAGTTAAGTCATATCGGACGATGAATGGAATGGGTGAAATGATCACAAATGAGCCTGGGATCCATGGAGCTTAGAGTTATCCAACATTCGTCTTTAAGGATAAGCGAAAACCCTGGAAAAAACCTAACAAGGTAACCCATCCTGACCGAGATTGGAACCCTGGACCTCTTGAACGTGAGGCATACATGCTACCACCACGCTACCGAGGCGGGCATCATGGCGTTAAAAATAAAAGTTGGAGTAGTTTTTGGAGGACATTTGGCTTGTGGGATTTCTATCAGGTTCCATGACATAATTCTAGCATTGTTGCGTGGATATTATTATTGTTGTGCATTTCGGACATATCATATTAACGTTTTAGTTTGTATGTACATTATATTTGCGTCATCTCCGTTGAACGGATGCATTTTCTGACCTAGGTGCCAGTTTTGAAAATTGTGAGTGTCCTCCCATATGAACTCAAAGTGTCCTAATATCTGTCTAGCTTGCTGAAGATATTCACCACTGTATATAAGATAATGAAAATAATAGTGAATATATAGTTTTTAAAATCTCAGGTATGTTAATGTTTTATAATTTTAAGTTATATTGCTCAAGGGCACAAATATTTCTTAGGTTATCCAAGCAGTGCAATTTTGTATCCACAGACTAATCAAAATAAAGCGGGACCCAAAGGTCAGCTCACTTTGAGACCAGATTTGCTCTAACAGGATGGGTTTGTTTTTGTGGTTCCATGTTTATCGAGCATTGAATAATGGACATTGGTTTAATTTATTCTTTAAATAGTTTCTATAATGGGAGCACATTTTGAGATAGTTATGATTGCAAATAAGTGTTACGTATTTTTTCTTTAATTTTGAGTTAACTTATGAATTTTATTAGGTGTGAAATAGGTTAGGACTAGTTCTTAGGAGCTTAAAGCTAATCTATATTTTCATTAAGTCTCATATTAAATAGATTAAGGTTGTTTTATTAAGATTGAGTAGAATATTTTAGTTGAAATCAAGCGAAGAAAAATTCTTGAAAGTTGATGGACGGCTTAAGAGAAATTTTAAAGCCCACAATGCTTTATTCAAAGGCACGCAGAAAAGAGCAAATTGGGTTATGGAATCCTCACTTCCTCTAATGAATTAATTTGAAAATGTTTTGAATTGCTTGGGCTAGATGTTAGTAAAACATCACAGGTTTACACGAAAGCATGAGTTAACGTTCTCTAAAACTATAAGTAAATTGAATTTGGGTGAAATTCAGTATCACCCATACTATCACCTTTACTGTGATATTAGTATTATATCATTATTAATATATGAGTAAATTTCTAATGAGCTAAGTAAGCCTTGTGATTTTCCTTTTGTTCGTAATTTAAGTTATCTGAGCTAATTATACAAATGTCACGTTCTTCTAATTTATATAAATTTTTTACAGCTTACATTTATGGACCCCTCTATGCTTTAAAAGAACTATCAATATCAGTACTAAATAATCAAAGAGGGAGTTCTTCGTTCTTTTTATCGAAAAGCCATGCTACTCAATTTCATTTTTCTGAGTGAAAACATTTCGCAGAATACAGCTTCCTTTTTCAGTTGTAACAACATCTGCATCTTTAAGATACTTGAAGCTACTGCGCGACCTGCTCGTTAGAACCTGCAGACAGAATCTTCAATCTACAGGTGTGTGTTTCATCTCTGCAGTGAAATTTAATTAGAAACCTCATTCAAGTGAACTCCGCTCCGAGGTGAAGTTGGCCAAAGTAAGACACAACTTCATTCGGACGTTCACAAAGATATAAGGGAAACAGGAGAAGGTAGAACTATGTTGAGAAAATAATAGGATTGAGAGAAACGGAGATAAACATTCAGATGTAACAAAGGGAAATTAGAGCAACCGCGGTATGGTTTTCAAATGGCAACAACTGAACAGTATGCTAGGGCTGTCCGCACGTGTTTTGGGGATAATTAAGTTTACAAGTCGAGGAAATGAGAGATTGAGGTTCAAATCCTAGGGGAACAAGTCCATTCTTGGATTAGGCGTACAAATTGCTTCGAGATACAAATTAAAGGGTATTGTATCTCTAATGACGTCAAAATGTTCCTGTGTGTAACTACTTTCTCTAACGCACAGAGTAGGTGTAACACTGTGGAAGGCACACAGGGAACCGTGGTTCATGTCTCGGCTGTGGAATTAAATTTTCAGCATGGCTCTACCTATCCAAGTCCTGCACCGCAGTATTTGGCTAGAGCGTGTACTTTAATTCCCCTTGTCCGGAATGCGTCCGGGATCGATCCCAAACCTTGGGGTGCGGATTCTAAGTCCCAGGTATAGGATCGGTGCCCACTCAGCATCGTGAGAAAATTGAGGAACTACGTAGGGAACTCTGGTAGCCAACTTTCCAACTGGGGATGCCGAGATGCTGACCAAATGTCCCCTTATCGGTTGGATGATCGCCCACCTCTGCCGTGCGTTTGGGACGTGAGGACAGCAGTCAGGTTAGCAGCCTCAGGCCTGCTTTGGGCTATTACGCCGTTGTTACGTAACGTTCCTACCTATCGAGACCTTGTTGAACGCACATGGCCAGTGTCGAAGAAAAACTAATTTACGTTAATTAACCTAATATTGGTCTATGAAACCAGGGCCTTAGAGCTTAGTAAGTGATCAAAAAAGCTGCTAACTCACTGTGTATGAGAATTCCTAATGGTTTACCGGGAACATAGAGTCAGATGGAGGATTTAATGTCTTGCTGGCATGTCGCCATGCCAGCTAAATTGTTAAGAGCTACGGAATGAGGACCGGGAGATCCGTGTTTCATATATGGGCCATGGCATTGAATTTTTTTAGTCTGGTTCTACCTTTCGAAACCGTCTCCTAGACAAGGCCAGTGTGGAAGAATAGTTGAAATGACATGAAAAAAAAAATCCTGTAAATCCCTTGAGGGCAAAGGCCTCCTGCTGTGCACAAAGCAGCAATTGAGGAACTCATTAGTGTTGCAACTCCTAAGAGCCTTGGCAGTTGCTGTGCTCTAGTAACGGAGTACTTTCCTGTTCTGAGCACTGTCACTGTTTACTTCACACACCTAATGCGTACACCATTTCTGCACATATTATGGCTATGAAACACACACCCACACCCACCCACACACACACACACACACACACACACACACACACACACACACACCTTTTAGTTTATAGCACATGCATAGCTACTCCTTCCAATATCCTCCATGTAACTTTGTTCCTTGCTTGTATTGACAACTGCGTACCTGCTATCCCTTTAAAGCTATTTGTCATCTCATCTTTGGGCTCCCTGCTGTAAGACAATTCTGGATCCCATATTGTCATTCTGTGCGTCCATCGGAGGTAATGATATAACCTCGCCATCTCCATTTGAACTGTTGCGCCCGTGAAGCCACGTCGGTCATACCTGTCTTTCGACTTCCTCGTTTGTCATCCTGTCCTTCCTTGTCACGTGTAATATCTTCCAATCCAATTATAGTGGTCTATGAAGCCTGGGTCTTAAGTACTTATAGATTACTAAGTCAATATAAAATGTAGTATGTAGCTCACTTTATGAGATCTTCTAGTGGTTTACCGGGAACATACGAAACACATGCTGGTATGTATCCATGGTTAAGAGCTAGGGAACTGAGACCGGAAGTTCCGTAGTTCAAATAACAGCTATGCATTAAATTTTTCAGTCTGGCGCTATCTCTAGAAACTACAAAACAAGTTTTAAATATTGATGAATATATATTTGAGAACCAGAGGCGGAACCGGTTCTTCATTTTAATATAATAAATATTATAAAGAAATAGCTGAAAATTTGCATATATATATATATATATATCTTTGAACATGTCATTATTACTAAGGTATACAAACGGCAACAATAGATATATATATGGGAACAACCATAAATCGAAGTAAAATAAACCGAAAGTGGTACGTTATGTCCCAGCCCTATTCATACATTGTTAAATTACATACTATTGTGAAAATTTAGCCACCTGGTAAAGGTTAATGAAAGTAATGGGGCTATTACTAACATCATGCGCTTAATTAAAAAATAGTGAGAACACGTCAAAATAATATGAAAGCTTTTATTCAATTAAAAGGGAATTCAGTAAAGATCAAGAGATTTTGCACACTTTTGTTATACTTCTTAATGTTTGAAATCTATTCCTTCACAAGATTTATGTGCCCAGTTATTGCCAGGGCTATACCACCCATCCTTGTCTTGAACACCATTATATGTTAATGCAGTGCAAACATGCAAACCTGCCCGACTATTTTGAGCCCCTTATTAAATGGATATTATTTGTGCTATTTTAAAAGAAAGAATCTAAACTGTATCCACTTCCTATTCTTCTGAAAATACTTTTTCATATTTTCTATTGAACTTATTAATTGGGTATGAATCATCTTGAAGCTGTGTTTCGCTTCGGAATCTGTAGTTTTGTTCTAGGCACATTAAATGGAGCACTAGCTTTCTGCTGCAGTCAAAGCGCAGAGTGTTGCCCAAACGGCACTTCATTTTCAACATTCTTGCTTAGTTTCACTGGAACATCAAACGCCGGAGCTCTGCTATTTGACATGATAACACCTACTTAAATGCTCTGTAGATGTCGATGTATATCCGAAAGTCCATTTCCAGTCCCATTCATAATCAACAATAGCGCGTTTCTCTATGTAAAAGCACACGTCCTGCTGCTGAACTGGTTTGCTTTAGAATTAACCCGAATATGCCTATCTTCTGATTCTCCTTTCTTTAGCGTTCAGCGTTTGCACAAGTGCTCTCCTGCTACCGTTTTGTCTGATGAAATTTCAGAAGATATTTTCTTTTGTTACAATGTATTATCTCACTTATAAGAAAGGAACTATTTCAATTAATACAAAAGGACCACACAGGACAGACACATCACTTACTTCCCAAAAACCAGATGTATTAAAATGGACATGAGGAGGACAATTAGTAAGACTTGATCATAACTACTTGGCTCATATAACGTCATATGGTACTCAAGAAACAGATCGCGAAGATCGGGAAACCAGCCTCACAACAGCAGATGCCATGAGGCTCTAACCCGTGAACCAGTGGTCCAGAAGGGCAAGGGACCAGACTGCCTGTAAGAGCTATGAAACATGTCTAAAGTGAAATGCTTAGAGTATGAGAGTTCAAAATACTATGGGAAAAACCAAAGGAAAAAACAAACTGAATAGACAGG